>JASEVX010000017.1:9075247-9237747 GCA_031761405.1 Serripes groenlandicus
TCGAAAGGACCGAGCTCTCGTGTTATCTAGCTACTGTATAAGTTTGGTAACATCGGATAATAAATGATACCTTTAACTTGTTCACAAGGTCAATAAGAGCAATTTGGCCAGTTTGTAAAGGGCCATCATCCCGTCATGCATGAACGGATCTGTGGTCATGGTCACATGTTTATAACAATTTTGCCAATTTCAAAGGGCCATAATCCAGTCATGCATGGATGGATCTGGCTTGTTTTCGAAAGGAACAGAGCTCAACGATATCTAGCTACTGAATATGTTTGGTAAACATCGGATAATAAATGAAGACTTTATCGTGTTGACAAGAAATTGTGGACAGACGACGGATGAAGGGTGATCACAAAAAATCAGTATGAGGGGAAAGGGTTAACTAGATTTTCTTTAAATTATGTCCAATTCTCTTATACAACCAAAATACATCAAAATTTATACTTTTTACCCCAAAAACTAGGCTACACTCAGCATATTTAGTATACAATGAAAAGAAGATACAGAATAGAAATTCAGTTTGAATGATTACACTATCGAATGCCGTTACACTATAGGAATTGACCAATGACTCTAATATTTATAAGATATGTATTCGCGTATATGTTAATTTTGCAAGTTGGTTCGAGTTTTGTAAAAAAAAAGTTGGGCTTTGGAATGCGTTAGAACGACATCAGTTGGAGCTGCTGTTCACATCAAACTCGTGGTGGCAGAATGGAGTCGATCCGGATTGATCCCTATCCTGCGGAAACAACATGGGGGAAGGTATGGTAGTATTTACTTCGTTCTAAAGGCTCCTTTACAAGCAGATATTATTGAGAAAAAACCTACATTATGGAAACTTCGTAATGTATCGAACTCAGATCTGCCTAATCAGGCCAACACATTTCGTCTCAGTGGAGTAGAGGTGTAGAGTAATGATTCCTGAAAAAGAAAATCAGTAGGAGGCGAAAAGTGTCTGTCCGGGTTAGCCTGCACGGCATGCTTAGGCTGATCCGGGTCGATACTTTACGCAGAGTATATAATGTTTGTTTTTCGTGGGACGGCCTACACAAGATGCTGCGGCGATAGACATCTGCGTAATGTATCGACCAGATCAGCCTGCGCTGTGCGCGCAGACTGATCCGGCCGACACATTCCGTCTTAGGGCGATAGATGTATAGAGTAGTTATTCTGAAACAGAAAAATCCACAGGAGGCTAAAGTGTCTATTCAGATAGCCTGCACGGCATGCTTAGGCTGATCCGGGTCGATACTTTACCGCAGAGTATATAATGTTTGTTATCTCGTGGAATGGCTCAAGTATACACAGTGCTCTGCAGATAGACAACAATAATAACGAGGGCTTGGCGTGAAATGGTTGTAACTAAAATTGGTATTTTTTTACCAAGGTTAATAAACTCGCCATGAAGTCTTTATAAGCGTTAAAACATTTTTCTTGGTAATAAAATGGAAATTTAGGGGCCATTGCTCGTTCTGAGCAATGGCACCTAAATTTGAATTGTTTACAAAAGGGTCAAAATTGCCCCTAACCAGGGTTTTCAAAATAGGTTTTTTAGTTACAACCGTTTCACGCCAAGCCCTCGATAACATCAACGACAATGCGGTATGGTCACACTTTCACATAGGAAGTTGAAAAATCACTCTTAAGTCTTTCCCACATGCTATTCAATCTCAATTTTTGAAAACTTTTTGGAAATGGGAAATAAACCATTATATATGCCGTTTTTAATTTTATCACATTGTTAAGACAATCTATCTTGATTTTGTACTTTTCCTAGGATATATTTCTAATTACCAGCCTTGGTATTTTCAAAGTCGTCGCTGGCTGATTTGGTGTATGGGGGAAAAAGGATGTATGCATTTGTAAATAGCCAAACAAAGGAAACTTTATCTGACCGCCGACATTTACAAGATCCATGGAAATGAAATGAGCCCTAGCTACGAAGGAGGAGTACACATGTTTTTCACCGCAATCTCTTTCTGAATAATGAACTTACCCTACATTGTCGGAAATTAAAACGCAAAGTTCAAATAGTCAATGTATTTTATATCAGTGTGCATATTGCCACAGTTGATCTGTGTCTACAACACTAATCATACTATCCGGTATTTTCCAAAATTAAATCTCTTTTGAATCTCTCCTCCTCCCTCTCTCTCTCTCTCTCTTTCTCTCCTCTCTCTCTCCTCTCTCCTCTCCTCTCTCCTCCTCCATCTCTCTCTCTCTCTCTCTCTCTCCTCTCTCTCCTCTCTCCCCTCTCTCTCTCTCTCTCTCTCTCTCTCTCTCTCTCTCCTCATCTCTCTCCTCTCCTCTCTCTCCTCACATCTCACTCATCTCTCTCTCTATGTTATATCTGTGTGTGTCTCTCTCTCCTCTCTGTCTGTCTCTCTCTCTTGTCTCTCTCTGTGTCTATATGTCTGTCTGTCTGGTATGTCTATATATGTGCGTGTGTGTGTGGGTGTTGTGTGGTGTGTGTGTTGTGTGTGTGTGTGTGTGGTGTGTGTTGTGTTGTGTGTGTGTGTGTGTGTGTCTTGTGGTGTCTCTCTCTCGCGTCTTCTCTCTCTGTCTCCTACTCTGTCTCTCTCTCTCTGTCGCTCTCTCTGTCTCTCTGTGTCGTCTTCTCTGTCTCTCTCTATATATCTGCCTCTCTCTCTATCTCTCTCTCTCTCTCTCTCCATCACGTCTCTCTCTCTCTCTCTCTCTCTCTGCTCATCTCTCTCTCTATCTATGTCTCTCTGTTCTCTCTCTGTCTCTCTCTGTCTCTCTGTCTGTCTGTCTGTCTGTCTCTCTCTCCTCTCTCATCTCTCTCTCTGTCTCTCTCATCTCTCTCTCTCTCTCTCTCTCCCTCTCTCTCTCCTCTCTCTCCTCTCTCTCTCTCTCTCTCTCTCTCTCTCTCTCTCTCTCTCTCTCTCTCTCTCTCTCTCTCTCTCTCTTCTCTCTCTCTCTCTCTCTCTCTCTCTCTCTCTCTCTCTCTCTCTCTCTCTTCATCATGTCTCGTGACAATTGCATGTTTTACTGTATATTGTTTTTCTCGTGTACCATAATTGTGGTTTGAGATAATAAAGAATGTGTCTGTTCTGTTCTATAATAAGAAATAAAATAGCCAGATTGAATTTTTTAATTTCGTCTGGTCAAAACTTTAACCCTTTCCCCCATATATAAAATCTGCATTAGACGACTTTATAAACATCTAGGCAAATATACGGAAATTCTCTATGAATGAGGTTATTTGTATTGAAAAGTGATGAACACACACTGTGGAAAATTGAGAATCTGAATTCTAGAGACGTGAGTTGAAATTCGCAATTAAGTTGCATATTCCCATAATATGTTGTGTTCGCACAGCCAAACAAAGACTTTCTGCTGAGCGCAATACTATCTAACGAACACTGAAACGATAGTGTTATCGTGTCGAGCATTTCAAACATGCAAGTGCCTATTATACAGACGATGAACCACTTGACTTTAAATTAAACCCTTCGCACCATACACCAACCTGCAGCAGACGACTTCGAATTCATCTAGGCAAAACAATAGAACACTTCTTAAAACACTGTGGCAACAAAAAATGCTCGTTTTGACACAATGTTTCAAAAGCCGTCTGCTGCCAGGGGTGTCAATAGGTTGGAACGGGTTAACCGACATTTGACGACGATCTTACATAGTAAATGAGAAGAACATTGATTGATTGGTGTTTACTCCACTTTGAACAATGTTATAGTTATATCACCGGGATTTCCTGGGTAAGTTACAGTACTACTGGTCCATTTATCCTGACACCAGTCAGTCAGTCCCTTTATAGCAACGGTGGGCAGTCATTACTACCATTTTTGAAATCTTCCGAGAAGAAAAAGATCTATATTATCACCGAATACTCCTTTAACTTGATGTGTTATATTATGTTTTTCATATCATGCATTTGATGTTTCCGTTGTATTTTCTAATCTTAATTGGATGTTACGGGGTCTGAACATAGTATATAAGTAGCGTTTGATTATCAGCCTCCGGTATTAGTTAACTCCTTTGTGAAATTAAATGAAACAAGCTTAATTGAGCCGTTCCACGAGTAAACCAACATAATGGTCTCTGCGTAATGTATTGACCAGATCAGCCTCCGCAGTCCTGCGCAGGCTAATCCGGACGCGACACATTCGTCTAGGAGGAAAGATGAATAGAGGAATGATTCTTGAAACAGAAAATCCACAGGAAGGCGAAAAGTGTCTGTCTGGGTTAGCCTGCGCGGCATGCTTAGCTGATCCGGTTCGATACTTTACGCAGAGCCCACACTTTTTTTTTTCGTGGACGGCTCTTTTATTGAACTGGATCCTACGCAAGACTGAAAACGGTTAGAGAACGTTCGACCACCTTGATATACCAGTTCCTAATCATAGTCTGTTCACACGTTTTTTTTTTATATAACGCGACCTAATGACCTAGTTTTTGAACCCACATGACCGAACCTGACTTGGATTTGATGGAGATGAATAATCCTGATGATTTTTCATAAAGATTGGATGAACATTTTGCCTCTTATGTGCTCACAATGCTTTTCTAAAAAATGACCTTTATATATATGAGCCGTCCCACAAGAAAACCAATTATATATGGGCTCTGCGTTTTGTATCGACCCAGATCAGCATGCGCAGTCCGCGCAGGCTAATCCGGGCCGACACATTCCGTCTTAGGGACATAGAGGTATATAGTAGTGATTCCTGAAACAGAAAATTCGCAGGAGGTGAAAATTGTCTTATCTTATTCAACCAATTGCTCATTAAATTTATCAGATTAAACACTTCAATCATACCGATTCTAACCATGTATTTATAGGTGCTACCATCTTGTTCGCTTATGAAACATAATTTTAGAGATCGAGCATACGCCTTTTAGCTGCTATAGTCCTATCTGATAGTGTACACCTGGAAAGGACAAGTATCTAACATCTAGTTCAGTGGGAAACCCTTAAAATCATCTCAGAAATTTCAAGAACCTGGACCTCTGGATTAACAGTCAAGCGTGTAATTCACTGGATCACTGGTTTGATTTGAGAAATGTCAAGAGCAAATGGTTGAGTAAGACAAATCCTAGGTTATTTAGTTGAATGCCATTAAGTGTTAAAAAGACTGAAATTAGCGAATAGGTTTTATATAAAGGTCAAACCGTCACACATAAAGAGCATTTGGTCACACATAAAGAACATTTGGTCACACGTCAAGAGCATTTAGTCACACGTAAAGTACATTTGGTCACACGAAAAGAACATGTCTCACGTTAAGAACATTTGGTCACACACTAATGACATTTGGTCACACGATAAGAACACTTACGTAAAGAACATTTGGTCACACTTAAAGAAAATTTGGTCACACGTAACGAACATTTGGTCATACATAAAGAATATTTGGTCAAACGATAATAACATTTGGTAACACGTAAAGAACATTTGGTCTCATATAAAGAACATTTGGTATCACATAAAGATCATTTGGTCACATGTTAAAAAGATTTGATCAAAAGTAAAGCACATTTGGTCACATGTAAAGCACATTTGGTCACACGTAATGACAAAATCATGACAACATCATTACAAAGAACCAGATGTATGAATAAAGGTGCTACATGTCAAGATGAAACAGCCACACGTGATGAATCCACCACATGGAATGACGATTCAGTCACATATAATGATCAAACCGTCACATGTATAAGAAACGCCGTCACATATATTAGAAATGTCGTCACATGTATGAATCATGTTGTCACATATGAAGGTGAAACTCCCATACATAATGTTGACTCCAACACACACAATGACTTTTCTGTCACATGTTATTATAATACCGTCACATATATAAGTGGTGTCGTAACATGTATTATTAAAATCACACATCAGGGTAACACTATCACACGTATTGTTGACCCTACCACATGGAATGACAATTCTGTCTCATGTAATGGTAAGACCGTCACATGTAATGACGAAACCGTCACATACAATGCTCGTCAAGGTGTAACGTCAAATAAGGCAGTTGCGGTGTTCCATACAATTACCCAGTGAAACACTCTACGGGCGCTCTAATGTGTATGAGGCAATCTTAGTGAAACTTTCCTTCTGCCATTTTCCTATGGTGGTTAACATGTCCATATAGTTTTAATAACATCCACTAAACCGTGTCTTATATATGACTCTGGACGGACGAACGGACTGAAAACACAAAATCAATGAAAACGCAATATCATTTCTTTTGAAAACAGGGTTGTAACAACAATAATACGATACACTTAGCTGCTTTCATTGGGTTTGAATGAATGTTTGAGTGTTTAATGATAAATGCAAGCATTTGAAACACAGACAAACGGAACAAATATTCCATTTTGTAGCGAATGTCGGACTTTAAAACATTTTGTTTTCAGCAACATTTAGGAACAGAGGTGCAAAGTGTTTATTGCTTGGCTCCCCACCAATCGCAGTCATAGTTGTCCGATGGATTTGAACAGTGCAGCTTTTAGCGAATTTAATCCAGGGAATATACCTTGAAACATTCTGTTTATTTCTGTTTTCGTCCGTGCGATCACAATCCATGCACCGTTTCTGTATTTGTCTGTCTAACTACTTATTATAAAAATTGACTTGTAACAAATATCGTGCAGAAAAATACAAACATACGTAAACACATAAACAAATAATTAAAAGGCCTCTTTTATAAGAACATTTTAATTATGAAATTAAAATGTGTTAGGGAATATCAGAACAATCTTGTATGCATGCCAACCAAAATATCAAGTGCTACCCTTGCCCAAACCAAGAACCGTGAAACGTTGTACTCGTATAGGAGTAAAATAAAATTGCAATTTGCACACATGAGATATCAATTCTACTTGAACTCGAGCAATCCTGCACTGAGTTAATGCAATAAAGGCAACGTTACCTACATATCGATGAACAAGCAACTTTGTGAAGAATGGATTAACTGAAGAGCAAAGAAAGGCCAATATATCAAGATCAGAGCTAAAATATGTATCATTTATCTCCCCTGCAGTTTAAGGCAAGCATGCGAAGGAGGTGAATTTACTGTACTAAAATACCTTTTCAGTTATCGTATTTAACATAGAATGCCTAGTAAGTGGAGAGATCTATGTAATAATATGTACCAACTTCATTAATAAAGACATTGCCCTCCGATCAAAGAAATGAATAAAGAACAAAACAAAGGAAAAACAGAAATTCAATTCGGAACAATCAATATATGTACACACTTTTCATTATTTATCCGCATTTTCCTGATCACCATAATAAGAGTTACATACTATGCTAACTGACGAACGAATGGACGTACAGACTGACGGAATAGATCAGCTGACATAGATTTGAAATATGTTATGGACAGTTTCATTCATTCTGCGATAACTAACTTAAAGCCGTTTTCGTCCTCGTTGTCTGGTCTGTTTTTCTACTGGTTGCCAATATGACAAAACAGCACCAAAGACATCCGATATGTACATGTATATATCACATTTGGTTTGCTCCGTAAATAAGTTCTTTGACTGAGGCACTTTTTTACATTACTTAAAGGTTAGCTTTTCGTATCTAGCACGGCTGATTATCATAAGTAAGTAAATTGTTTATTATTGTGACAAGTGTTACAAAGCATTTATAATATACATTTATTCTTTAACAATTATTATCAACATCCGGCGCCAAGGGCCTATAAGTCACCAAAACATATATATTTCATAATATCATACACATATACAAGATATATTTATACAAAAAAGTGTTGTCGGACGTGCAATTAGTCATTTAATTCGGTCGTATAAACAAATTTAGAAATCATTTAATAATAAATAATCAAATTATCTAATATTTAAATGAAGATTTTATCTTAGAACAGAGAAGAGTAATAATTCTGTTTCACATGATCAAAACCTTAGAAATAATTGTAGGAAAAAGTGGATATAGATTTTTATAGGAAATATATCCATTCACCAAAATGCTTTCAAAAGTTGATAAAACCTGTGAAAAAATATGGAAAACCCCCATTCAAATTGAACGTGTAATAAATAAAAAGAGTTGAAAACACTGTGGCAATAGATACAATTGACGCCTCTGCAGCTGACGACTTTAAATCTTTGTGACGAAAGGAGAAATTGCTTAGTATGTAGCTTAACCCATTCCGACTTGCAGCAAATATGCAGCAGACGACTTTTAAGGCTTTAAGTCTTTGTAAAATATATTAAATATATTGAATAAAAATTGAAAACATTGTGGCAAAGGAGAAATTGGTCATAATGACCGTCATTCGTCTTTCACCAATAGGTTAACAATGTTGAACATCAGCCAGATGCTTGGAAATACTTGTTTGTTGAGAGCCAGAACACATGGGGAAGTAAACCGAACGCCGTGATATGACGTTTAACACGGCGTTAAATCTTTAACAAATATTTATTTTAACAGTACTATAACAATAATTTATTCTACTATAGCTATTTATGCTGCTGCTATTTCAACGTGTACTCGTGAGGCTATGTAAACTATGCAACTTGTAAGTGCCTGGTTTTGTTTTTCAACCCAAGGTTTGATTTTTGGTAGAGTTGGATTTTGAAGTCACGTGATGTAAATGCCCCAGAACACCAATTATACCAAGTATCAGTACGCCAACAATTAAGTGCAAATTTGTTTGACTAGTTTACGAATGCTAACAAAAGCAAACATGGAATAATTAAAAAAATATCCGACTATTCAAGCTTGCATATAAAATAACAAGTCTTATAATGTGTAAATATCATATTTGAATGTATATTATATTTGAATATTCTTACGCGAATCAACCTAAAATCTCACCACGCCCTGTTTACATTACCAAGTTAGAACCCTTTCTTCAACGCAGAACCGTTTGTTTGATTCGGACAGTTGTTGAGAACGTAATGAATGGTCTAACAATGCGAATGTCATAGCCTTGATAAACATATGTAACTGCACGTAAACATTCTGCTAGCCTCGCATAAGGATTTACGATCCTATTTTGATGCAAAAACTGCTGTAATTAAGTTAAAAGCCACGTTAAAGGAAGGGTTTGTTTATCTGACATTGCGGCCTTGTTCCGCTACATAATTTATGAATATTCATTATTTATGGTTGGACCTGAAAAGTTATTGTGTCATTTTATTTGCCTTGATATGGCCCTGGAAAATATACATATACTGGTACCCTGCTTTTGAAAAATATTTTCGATCAGCCGGTGAAACAGCAGAGTACCACCTGAAAGTACCTTGTGATAGCGTCCATATCTCATAAAATGTCACACTTATTTTATTGCTGTTTGTCGGTAATCAAGCCAATTAATTTTTTGACTTTTTATCCGTCGAAAACAAGATCGGAGATAAGATTCATGATGACAGAACTCCGAAAATAACCTTACTTTTCTCGTCGTATGTGCTATACGATACAGTACATTGATAGGGAAGCAGTCGGTCAGTACGCGTTGGTTTTAAGCCAATGAGAACGCAGCAAATTATTAACTGCGATAATAAAGCACACACAATTCAGTCAGTGCGAGTGTCTATTAATAGTTCTGGATTTTTCGTAAATTGATAATGGGTACGAGGTTAGACAAACTCGTAAACTGAACTTTAAATATATGAAATCGGGTTTTAATTATACATCACTTATGGTGGCGAAAGAAAAAATTCAACCCAGAGCAGGCCCTGTTGCTCGTTTCAATCGCTGTGTAGTTCTTTTGAAAATGTCAGTTTCCTTTTGTCATAATTTTAAGAAGTCTCCATCAATCTAACTCGAATGATAATCAATATATGGCGCCTTTCATCGTTGAAGGATCTGTTAGTTTGATATTCTTAAACATGCTTCAGTGATGAGTTTGATATTCTTAAACATGTATCAGTGATGATAAGTAAATTATTGCGAAAGCATTTTTCGAGACTGCAATGTCCTTTCCCTGTTCGGCCTTCTCTGATTGCTCGATTCACATGTGTTCGCATATTCATTGTGAATTGTAAACAAACTGTAAGGGAGAGCAAAGTAGTCTCGCGAATCCTTCATTTTATATATCAATATCCACCTGTCGTTTATTAAATACTGTTGATTTACAAAGTAGGCAATTATTCTGGAACCTATTTGAATTGATATTGGTCTATCAGTGTTTCACTTTGAAAATTGCTATCAATGAGGCTCATTAAATGTACATTTTGTTATATGAGAGAGAGCCAGTACTCATGTGTGTCATTTACTGTGTTTTTTCCTAGATGTATAGTATTAGTAAAGTAACGTTGTATATAGAAAAGTGTAAAATAACATCATTGAACATTTTATATTGAAACCTGAACAGTTTTGTATGTGTCACTCATATGGAACAGGAAGGCTAATGTTGATTTATAGCAATCATTGACTTTCTGTAGTCTGGCTGTTTGCTGTTGTTGTTAATTCAAACAAAGGTTGATCAAGTCAAGGACACTGTCTGTACAAGTAGAACATTGTGCTTTAATTATTGTTTAAACTTATATAATGCAAACATAATATGCTCATGTTAGGAATATTATGCATTCACACATACAACACATGTGCAGAAGATGATATTGAAAACAACTAGACAACATTTTGCAACTTCACATGATGTTTGAAATGCACCAATAATAAATGCAGTATATATCAATGTTTGAAAGAATTAAACGTTCAGACTCATTTCACTTAACTGTACCACTCTCAAATACAACAAATCTGAAGCAGATGATTGTTTTAAAGTAATATGAATGAATTGAATTGAAAGCAAAAGGAGATTGTTTGTTATAAGAAACTTCTGTGTTTGGAACTATGTCTTTAAAAGACATACGGTAATCTGCTGATCAGATGTATCACATTGAACTGCAAGTTGATATTGAACAAATATAGAAACTGCTCTTTTTGAAAACATAGCGACAAAAGAAGAAATTGTTCAAAAACGAGCAATTTCTCCTTTTGTCATAATGTTTTCCAATTTCAGTCATATGTTATCCATTCAATTATAGAGATTTTCTATTTTAACAAAATACGTTCAAAGTCGTCTGCTGCATAATTGTCGTGTGAGGGAAAGGGTTAATGAACAGTTACTCCTTTTATCTGGTTTCAAATTAACTTTCATTTCTGTAAACATGTGTTTACCCAGAGACATATAAACACATGTCTCTGGTTTACCTGATTATGTTCTAGAATGTAATATGTTGGAAAGAGTTGAGTTTTCAACACTAATCAGTAATAAATGACAAAAACCTGAAAATCACCATAAAGGATCATTTTACCTTTGGTCATAAGGTTTTTGAAAGTCATCTTCTGCTATTGCATTTGACGTTTGCAGGTGGGAATTGGTAATTAATTTACTTTATGTTTCAGAAAAAAGATATGCCTACGGAAAATATGATCATGACAGTTGTAGGTCAGTGTGGACTGGGCCACTAATACGTATATGTCGTCCCAGGGGTGGACGATAAAAAGGTCTTACTGTTAAATGACACAGGCAATTATTTCTCTGTGTCTGAAGATTTGTAAATACCACTACTCACAGATGAAATGGACTTTTGTTTTTTGAGATGTGTGAGAGAAAAGTTCATGGAACAAAACAAGGAGAGGAGGTTATTGCAATAGCCATGGACACCTAATATTATTGATACTACATGTCAATAGAAGAAGGCAACAGATGTGTTGATAAAAATGAAACAGATTTAAATATAACATTTTGATAATTCCTTTGATATTTAACCAATTCCCACCTGCAAACGTCAAATGCAATAGCAGAAGATGACTTTCAAAAACCTTATGACCAAAGGTAAAATGATCCTTTATGGTGATTTTCAGGTTTTTGTCATTCATTACTGATTAGTGTTGAAAACTCAACTCTTTCCAACATATTACATTCTAGAACATAATCAGGTAAACCAGAGACATGTGTTTATATGTCTCTGGGTAAACACATGTTTACAGAAATGAAAGTTAATTTGAAACCAGATAAAAGGAGTAACTGTTCATTAACCCTTTCCCTCACACGACAATTATGCAGCAGACGACTTTGAACGTATTTTGTTAAAATAGAAAATCTCTATAATTGAATGGATAACATATGACTGAAATTGGAAAACATTATGACAAAAGAAGAAATTGCTCGTTTTTGAACAATTTCTTCTTTTGTCACTATGTTTTCAAAAAGAGCAGTTTCTATATTTGTTCAATATGTTTGTGAAAGTCATGTACTTCATAGGCCTCAATTAGATTGGATATGATTGGGTGGGTAAATTTTAACACTGTTTGACAGTTTGCCTTGATGATATTGCCATTGGCGCAGAAAGAGTTAAGTCATAAATAGCCCATTCTCAGGTGAGCGATCCTAGGCCTCATGGTCCTCTTGTTTGATATGCTAAACTGTTACTTGCAATATTATTATGTTTTTTGCATTTGCCAAACTTCTTAGAATTGTTTCTTTCCAAATTGTTCAAAGAATTATGAATAATATTCCTAATTTTGATTGCTGCTGTAACATCAGAAAGTAAGTAAAAGGAAAATATATCCAAAATATTGTCCTTAAGCGAACTTTGGTACAAAAAAACAATGTAAAAAGCAGGAATATTTATTATAACTCTTGGCACACTACCATAATTTTGATGAAAAAAAATCTATTTTAACAATTTTCCATTTATTTTCATTTATCCAGTATATTGAACTTGTAAGATCAGAAGGCTCGTAATGAGCAGTTTCCTGTACTTTTTCCAAGCAACATACATATTGCTGGTAATGAGAAAGTCTGAAGCGTCCTATACTGTTTCCAAGCAAAGTTCAAATTGCGCGTAATGAGCATTTTGAAGTTTCCTGTACTGTTTTTTCAAGCAGAAGATACACAAAAAAATGATACTTAACTCTTTCCCTCATATAAACGCTTTCTGACGCCTCTGAAGCAGACAGCTTTTTGAAAACATAGTGACAAAAGAAGAAATTGCTCAAAACGAGCAATTTTTCCTTTTGCCACAATGTTTTACACTTTTAGTTATAGGTTATCCTTTCAATTATGGAGATGTTCTATATAAATATGTTCAAAGTCGTCTGCTGCAGAATTGTCATATGACGGAAACGGTTAATTAGCTTGTAAATATCAAAAACTTATTCTTGGACTATTAAGGTTACACAATCTATTTGTTGTGTACACTTCAAATATTGCTTTCCATAAGGCCTTCATAAAATTAATCCGTAAATTTTCATCCAATTATCTTTTTCAAACAAAGGCTTGTAATATCATTTTCATACACAAGAAGTATAATGCTGGCACATTGTGTTGCTACATTAAACTTCAGTAGTCAAGATACTAAATATATGTTATTAATGTTTTTTAACTGATCACAGAAATGAATCATTTGCTCTACACTCAATTAACGTTTAAGAAACTCTTTTAGCATGAATATGTTTATGTGATGTTTGTATTGTATCATGTATCATGTGGACCAATTAATAAGGGGCTAATACATGTTAACACCACCAAGAAGAATGTGTAAACAAGGATGGTTTATTCTGGCCTCATGTGTCTATCTGTCATGTTGAATTAATTTAAATAAAAGTGTTTATATGCACTTTAGTTTTTCAGTTTTTTCTTCATCACATAACACAGCAATTCTACCTTCGGTACTTTCAGTACTTTAATTTAGTGTTAATTTTGGTTAAATATTTGGTATAGCACTTCTTTAACCAAAGCAATCAACAACTTCAGGTTATTCATTACAATGATTGTAGAGTCAACTTCAGATTACCGATTCAAAAGATTGTCCGCTTATATATATTACGTAACCTAGGCTTAAATAAGATTCACTGTTATCATTTTTTCTTAAAACTTTCACTTTGATGTTATAGCTTAAGGACACATACAATACTCGTCAATACCCGTCAACTCGTTCTGCTGAATAAGATCTGATAGTTCCAGTTTTGATGTAGAACACGCATCATTTATTTAATTGAGATAATACAGCAATATTTACATCAATGTTGCTCAAACAGTATTCCTGTAATTATTTTTGTATTGACGGAATCGTCTAGGTACATATATATATAATTACTCATTATTAATATATATTATTGTTAAAAGAACAATACAATTAAAAATCACTTGACCGTTCATGAAATGAAATATAAGAGACTGTCATACGTTAAGTACGTAAAACATCAACATCATAAGAATTATACACGGTTCTATAATACGGATAATTTCGTATTAAAGTATATGTTGTGTGACCTAATAGTTATTTATTTTTATTAATCTTTTCAATATTTGTACACATGCACTTTACAGAGATGTGATTAAGTAAACAGTATTGTGTTCAAGCCAAACCGGTCATAACAAACACGATATATGCACTCGTGTAATTAAAATTGCACACATCTTTCTAATATGAAATTAAAATTACCGTTTAAATATTTCTTTATAATTGCATTTAAAAACAGAAAAGTGTGTTCAACATGATAATTGGCTTATCAGATCTTGTAGGACACGAGTTTCCGGGTAATTCTCTGTGTTCTAATGGAGCAGATCAAATGATTAAAGTTTTTGTTTAAATGATAACAATCTGGTTTACGACATTTAAGTATAAATACGGATACTATTGTGTGTATAAATCATTCTCATTCGAGCTTTACACTGAACATCTCCTCAATTGTATTGTACATGTAGTATATTTTAAGCCTAAATATTTTATTTCTAAAATATAATCGGAGTTTAACAACAACTTACAAGGTAAATACATTTTTGATATTGTAAATTTGGCAGTAAATCTTTCCTCTGCTTGTTAGTGCCCATTGACACTAGAACTGCACACTTCGGTCGTTCATCGTTTAATTTAGGAGAAAATGCCTAAAATATTCAAATCATGAATAACTACAAAAAATATTCGATCGTCCTAATTTAATAAAACAGAAAGAAATGCGCTAGTTTAGGAGAAAACGCCTAAAATATTAAAATCATGAAAACATATCTAAAATAACCGATCGTCTTACATGTAATATAATACAAAGAAAGAAAATCTCAAAATATCTTAAAAATCAGATTTCTTTCGTATTCGTTGATAATTTTATATATTTGTCGTGTAATAAACCAAAGAGCAGCATACGTAGGTTTGTAGTTCATGTGTTAGCGGTTGTGCCCTTTGCTAAAGTTAAATTGTCAAACACAATAAAGCTCTTAGCATTTTGAATTAAGATTTTAAATTATTGACAGACATAAATTCACTTTTATTAATATGTTACAGAAATTCTGAATACAATATTTATTTCTCATTTTTTCCAGATGAAGATACGTAATCTCGGGAAAACCAGAGTACACGTTACTTTTGGTAACACAAAACACAAACTCTACGTCACAAAGTACTCTACTTGTGATGACGTCATACAGTCCATTCTCGCCAAAGCATTGAGTCCGAACAATAAGTTGAACACACTTGCTGTATTTGAACAAAGTGGCAGAATAGATCGAATGCTGCCAGGGAGTACACGCGTACTGAAAATAATGAGATCGTGGGGATGCGAAAGTTCAGGATTTGAATTTTTCATCAGGAGAAAATCTGCCGTATTCGAGCTGAGAGAAGAATTCCGTTCTCCACGTATCGATATCGAATCCAGTATTGATCTTTTATATACAAACAGGTGCTCCAAGTCTGGGAGAGAAAGTAATAATCTAGACCGAAATGTCTCTGATATATTGATCTCCGAAACAACTGATATCAGCAATTCGATTTCTTCGAGTGAAGAAATATACGAACGTTTGATTGAAACGTCTGCATGTAATAAACGTCTCCCATCGTGTGACAAGAAATCCGGGAAACATGTCATTCTTTCACGATACTTAAGTGACGTATTAAACTATAACGAGAGAAGAAAGTCCAGTTTCCTTATGAAAAGAAGAAGTGGCGACGGTACAGAAAGTCCGGTGAAGGTCGTTGAAACATCACGTGACTCAGCAGACGGGTCCTCACAGTCATTGTTGAAGGACGCTTGCAGAAAATCATGGGAGCTTGACCTTGATTCAGACACCGATACCGACAGTGACATATTGCAACACGAGGATTCTTACATCAGGGAATCAGAAATGTCAAACGATCACAATAGTGACGATGCTGAGAGAGAAAGCCATCTTGATGTAGCGTTTCTGCAATCTGCAATGGATTCTGATAGTGATGAAGGTATTGATGTTACAAGTGTTAACTCAGGCGATCTCAATACTGCTTTTGTAGGTGACTTTAACATGAGCCTGCAAAGCCATGTTGACGCAAGTGAATCCAGCTGTGACTCTTCATTTGATCACGATATGTCTGTCTTGTCTGCCGAGAAATTACTCAAATGAATTTATTAAAGAACTATTTGACGGGCATCGTGATATGTCAGAAGATGAAGAAATGGACAGCTTTATGATATCGAGACTTGATTCATTTTAAGCGATATAACAATAAATATTGTTATCAGGAGTGTCTACAATAAAAATGTGCTTTGTTTTAATATACTATGGAAAGATAAATAAAATTCGCAAAATGATTATTGACTTGTATTGTTTGTTTAGAGAAAGGATCAAATAGTACGCACACGGAGGATGACAAATGAAACGACAAATGGTTATCTTTATTGATAACAAGTATGTACATCTACCATTTGCACTATGTCCGCAGTTTCTTGAACACTGTATCAGTTACATGCCCACGCCTTGCTATTTGACGAACGAACGAATGGGCGGACAGACAGACGGAATGGATCAGCTGACATATATTTAGAATATGCATATATATATATATATATATATAATGTATGTATATGTCTCTGGAATATGTTATGGACAGCTTCACTCTATTGTGATCGGTAGAGCGCCTCTCTGCAAAAAACAACTCAAAACCGCTTCCGTCCTCCTGGTCTGATCAGACTCTCAACTGTTTGTCTGGTATAAAGTGTACGTATATTTAAATTTATATCACAAAGTGATAACCCGCAAAATGGTTATTTGCCAGACACACTGGTCTAAATTACTCAAAGGACGGTGTTCGTTTCTACGCCAAAACAAACAATTGGTAAAAAAACGCTTCGACCACCTTGATATACCAATTCTTAAACTAGTAATTGCACATTTTCTGATATAATGCGACCTAATAACCTAGTTTTTGACCCCACATGCTCAAGTTAGAACCTGACTTGGATTTGATGGGGATGAATAATCCTGATGATTTTTCATAAAGATTGGATGAACATATTGCCTCTTATGTGCTCACAATGCTTTTCTAATATTTGACCTAGTCACCTAGTTTGGACCAAGTGACCTAGTTTTTGACCAAACATGGCTCAAACCAGGCTAGGATTAAACGGGGATGAATGTACTGATAAGTTTTCATAAAGATTGAATGAAAAATGTGGCGTCTAGTGTGTTCGCATTTCTATAAATGTTGGCTAGTTACCTTGTTTTTTGACCCAATATGAACCAGTTTAGAAACCGATTGGGCTTTGATGGAGATAACTGTTCTGATGATCCCTGATGATGATTTATTGAACAATGAGTGTTTATTAGGTTTTTCTAAAATTTGACATAGTGTGTTCACAAGGTATTTGTATGGAACGCCGCAACTGCCTTATTTGCAACTTGACTTGCAGTCGCAGCAACATTTTATGAGACGGTTTCGTCATTACATGTTACGGTGTTATCATTACATGAGACAGAATTGTCATTCCATGTGGTAGGGTCAACAATACGTGTGATAGTGTTACCCTGATGTGTGATTTTAATCATACATGTTACGACACCACTTATATATGTGAGGGTATTATAATAACATGTGACAGAAAAGTCATTGTGTGTGTTGGAGTCAACATTATGTACGGGAGTTTCACCTTCATATGTGACAACATTATTCATACATGTGACGACATTTCTAATATATGTGACGGCAGTTTTTTTATTCATGTTACGGTTTCATCATTATATGTGACTAAATCGTCATTCCATGTGGTGGATTTAACATTATGCGTGGCTGTTTAATCTTGACATGTAGCACCTTTATTTCTATATGTGATGACACAATTGATACATTAAACAGTTTTATCAATATGTGTGTCTGAATAGTCATTCCATGTAGTGGAGTCAACATTATATCTGAAATTAACGGAAAGGTTTCATATATAGGTCAAACCATCACACGTAAAGAACATTTGGTCACATGTTATGACAAAATACTTACATAGAACGTTATATTCCTCAAATGTATTGTAAATAACTAACAAAGATACATTTATGTCACATAAAATGGTGAAACCGTTACATGTATAAGAGAATTCATCACATTTATAATCAAATGTGTCACATACATATCAAGGTGAAACTACCACACATAATGCTGAATCTAACACACAAAATGACTTTTCTGTCACATGTAATGGTAATGCCGTCAAATGTAGAAGAAGTACCGTCACATGTAATGTATGAAAACAATATTCTCACATCAGGGTAAAACTATCACACGGAGTGTTTACCCCCACCACATGGAATGCTAATTCTGTCTCATATAATGATAAGACCGTAACATGTTATGACGAAACCGTCACATATAATGCTGTTGCGCCTGAACGTTAAGATGTAACGTGAAATAAGGCATTTACGGCGTTCCATATAATTGTGATATGAACCATGATATACATACAGTACACATACAATATAAGTTGAACTTTCCGTCTTACATTTCCCTATAGTGGTTAACATTTCCATATAGTTTTAATAAAATCCACCAAACCACATGCCTTATATATGACTCTGGACGGACGGACGGAAATACGGACGGACGAACGGACTGAAAATACCAAATCAATGAAAATGCAATATCGTTTCTTTTAAAAATAGGGTTGTTACTACAATATTACGGTGCATTTAGCTGCTTTCATTGGGTTTAAATGAATGTTTGAGTGTTTAATATTAAATGCAAGCATTTGAAACACAGCCATACGGAATAGTATGTACCCACTTCATTAATAAAGATATTGCCATGTGGGCAAAGAAATAAATAAAGAACAAAACAAAGGAAAAGCAGAAATTAAATTCGGAACCATCATTACATGTACACACTTTTTATTATTTATCCGCATTTTCCTGAACATCATAAGAAGAGTTACATACACCATTCTATGCTAAATGACGGATGAATGGACGGACAGACATATTCGTCCTCGTTGTCTGGTCTGTTTCTCAACTGATCGCCAATATGACAAAACAGCACCAAAGAAACCTCTGATATATACATGTACACACAGTTGGTTTGCCCAGCAAATTGATTCTTTGACAGACAAACTTGTCAAATTTACTCAAAGGTTGTCTTGGCTCGTTAGTATGTACAACAAATCCGCAGCACATGGCTTTGATAAAACCTGTGAAAAATGGAAAATCTCTAAAATTGAAAGTGTAATTATTGAAAAGAGATGAAAACACAGTGGCAATAGATACAATTGACGCCTCTGCAGCTGACGACTTTAAAACATTGTGACAAAAGGAGAAACTGCTCATACTGTTGCTTAAACCGTTACTAGATGCAGCAGACGACTTGGGCAGCTTTTAGTTTTTGTAAAAGAAATAACAATTATTGAATAAAAATGAAAACATTGTGGCAAACGGAGAATCGTCTTTCACCAATAGTCAATATAAAAAAATAGCCATTTGCTTGGAAAGACTTGTGTGTTGAGAAATGGTGCAAGAAAGCCGTGAAACTCATGGATAAATAAACCGGCCACCGTGATATGACCGGAACATTGTTGAAAGCGGTGTTAAAGCCTTATTAATGATTTATTTAAACAGTACTATAACAATAATTGTTTATACTATAGCTATTTATGCTGCTGCTATTTCATCTAATACTGGTGATAGTATGTAAACTGTGCAACTTGTAAGTGCCTAGCTTTGTTTTTTAACCCAAGGCTTGATTTGTTAGTGTTTATTTTGGTTACATATTTGGTATAGCACTTCTTTAACTAGAGAAGTCAACAACTTCAGGTTTTTCATTACAATGATTGTAGAGTCAACTTCAGATTACACATTCAAAACATTGTCCGCTTATGTATATTACGTAACCAAGGCTTAGATAAGATTCACTGTTATCATTTTTTCTTAAAACCTTTACTTTGATGTTATAGCCTAAGGACACATACAATACCCGTCATCTCGTCCTGCTG
The DNA here is from genome assembly GCA_031761405.1 of Serripes groenlandicus. NCBI lineage: Eukaryota > Metazoa > Mollusca > Bivalvia > Cardiida > Cardiidae > Serripes > Serripes groenlandicus. The sequence goes on from JASEVX010000017.1 coordinate 9,095,451, forward strand.
AATAAGATCTGATCGTTCTAGTGTTCATGCAGAACACGCATCATTTATTTAATTGAGATAATACAGCAATATGTATACTATCAATGTTGCTCAAACATTATTCGTATAATTATTTATGTATTGACGGAATTGTCCAGGTATATTCATATATAATTACTCATTAATAATATATATTATTGTTAAAAGAATAATACAAATAAAAAACACTTGACCGTTCATGAAATGAAATATAAGAGACTGTCATACGTTAAGTACGTAAAACATCAACATCATTAGAATTATACACGGTTCTATAATAAGGATAATTTCGTATTAAAGTATACGTTGTTTGACCTAATAGTTATTTCCTTTTATTAATCTTTTCAATATTCGTACAAATGCACATTACAGAAATGGAATTAAGTATACAGTATTGTGTTTCTAACTCATAACAAGCAAAACCGGCCATAAATAACACGATATATGCACTCGTGTAATTAAAATTGCACACATCTTTCTATTATTAAATTAAAATTACCGTGTAAGTATTTCTTTATAATTGCATTTAAAAACAGATAAAAGTGTGTTCAACATGATAATTGGCTTATCAGATCTTGTAGGACACGAGTTTCCGGGTAATTTTCTGTGTTCTAATGGAGCAGATCAAATGATTAAAGTTTTGTTTAAATGATAACAATCTGGTTTACGACATTTAAGTATAAATACGGATACTATTATGTGTATAAATCATTCTCATTCGAGCTTTACACTGAACATCTCCTCAATTGTAGTGTACATGTAGTATATGTTAAGTCTAAATATTTTATTTCTAAAATATAATCGGAGTTTAACAACAACTTACAAGGTAAATACATTTTTGATATTGTAAATTTTGCTCTAAATCTTTCCTCTGCTTGTTAGTGCCCATTGACACTAGAACTGCACACTTCGGTCGTTCATCGTTTAATTTAGGAGAAAACGCCTAAAATATAAAAATCATGAATAACTACAACAAATATTCGATCGTCTTAATTTAATAAAAAGGAAAGAAAAGCGCAAAATATCTTAAAAATCAGATTTCTTTCGTATTCGTTGATATTTTTTATATATTTGTCGTGTAATAAACCAAAGAGCAGCATACGTAGGTTTGTAGTTCATCTGTTAGCGGTTAAGCCCTTTGCTAAAGTTAAATTGTCAAACATAATAAAGCTCTTAGCATTTTGAATTAAGATTTTAAATTATTGACAGACATAAATTCACTTTTATTAATATGTTACAGAAATTCTGAATACAATATTTATTTCTCATTTATTCCAGATGAGGATACGTAATCTCGGGAAAACCAGAGTACACGTTACTTTTGGTAACACAAAACACAAACTCTACGTCACAAAGTACTCTACTTGTGATGACGTCATACAGTCCATTCTCGCCAAAGCATTGAGTCCGAACAATAAGTTGAACACACTTGCTGTATTTGAACAAAGTGGCAGAATAGATCGAATGCTGCCAGGGAGTACACGCGTACTGAAAATAATGAGATCGTGGGGATGCGAAAGTTCAGGATTTGAATTTGTCGTCAGAAGAAAATCTGCCGTATTCGAGCTGAGAGAAGAATTCCGTTCTACACGTATCGATATCGAATCCAATATCGATCTGTTATATTCAAACAGGTTCTCCAAGTCTTGGGGAAAAAGTAATAATTTAGACCGAAATGTCTCTGATATAGTGATCTCCGAAACAACTGATATCAGCAAATCGATTTCTTCGGGTAAAGAAATATACGAACGTTTGACTGAAACGTCTACATGTAATAAACGCCTCCCATCGTGTGACAAGAAATCCGGAAAACATGTCATTCTTTCACGATACTTAAGTGACGTTTTAAAATATAACGACAGAAGTAATTCCAGTTTCCTTATGAAAAGAAGAAGTGGTGACGGTACAGAAAGCCCGGTGAAGGTCATGGAACCATCACGTGACTCAGCGGACGGGTCCTCACAGTCAATGTTGATTGACGCTTGCAGAAAGTCATGGGAGCTTGACATTGATTCAGACACCGATACCGACACTGACATATTTCAACACGAGGATACTTACATCAGTGAATCAGAAATGTTAAACGATCACACTAGTGACGGTGCTGAGAGAGAAAGCCATCTTGATGTAGCGTTTCTGAAATCTGCAATGGATTCTGATAGTGATGAAGGTATTGATGTAACAAGTTTAAACTCAGGCGATCTCAATACTGCTTTTGTAGGTGACTTCAATATATACCTGGAATGCCATGCTGACGCGAATGAATCCAGCTGTGACTCTTTATTAGATTACGATATATCTGTATTGTCTGCCGAGAAATTACGCCGAAATACAAACTCAAACGAATTTATTAAAGGTCTATTTGACGGGCATCGTGATATGTCAGAAGATGAAGAAATGGACAGCTTTATGATATCGAGACTTGATTCATTTTAAACAATATTACAATTAGCCTTTTTATCAGGAGTGTCTAACAAGAATAATGTGCTATGTTTTAGTATACTATGGAAAGATAAATAAAATTTGCAAAATGATTATTGATTTGTATTTTTTGTTTAGTTTTTTGTTTTTTGATCAAATAGTACGCACACGGATAACACATGTAACGACAAATGGTTATCTTTATTGATAACAATAATGTACATCTACCTTTTTCTACCATTTGCACTATATGTCCGCAGTTTCTTGAACACTGTATCAGTTACATGCCCATTCCTTGCTATTTGACGAACGAATGGGCGGACAGACAGATGGAATGGATCAGCTGACACATATTTAGAATATGGAGATATATATACATATATAATGTAAGTATATGTCTCTTGAATATGTTACGGACAGCTTCACTCTACAGAAGAGCGGCGCTCTGCAAAAAAGAACTTAAAACCGCCTCCGTCCGCCTTGTCTGATCAGGATCTCAACTGTTTGTCTGGTATAAAGTGTACGTATATATGTATATTTATATCACAAAGTGATAACCCACAAAATGGTTATTTGACAGACACACTGGTCTAAATTACTCAAAGGACGGTGTTTGTTTCTACGCCAAAACAAACAATTGGTAAAAAAGCGCTTCGACCACCTTGATATACCAATTCTTAAACTAGTATGTGCACATTTTTTGGCCTGATTTCTCTAGCAATTCCAGTCAATAGAATGGCAATGTCCGTCCGTCTGTCTGTCTGTCTGTCTGTCCGTCAACAATTTGGTTAAAGTTTCAGGTTGAGGCAAAATATCAGCACTGGAAAGGGTTAAACACTTGAAACTTTGCCTGAAGGTAACCAGTAACAAGTTCTATTGATTTCTATGGTTACTCTGACCTTGACCTTGGTTTGTCGATTTTCAAGGTCAAATTGCCGACAATCCGGCCTTACCGTCTACAGCGGTTTCTTGTTTATATAATTCGACCTAATGACCTAATTGTTGACCCCACATGATCAAGTTCAAACCTGACTTGGATTTGATGGAGATGAATACTCCTAATAATGTTTCATCAAGATTGGATGAACATATTGCCTCTTATGTGCTTACAATGCTTTTCTAATATTTGACCTAGTCACCTAGTTTGGACCCACATGATCCAGTTTCAAACCTGATTAGGAATTGATGGAGATGAATGTTCTGATGATTTTTCATGGGTATTAGATGAAAAGTGTGCCGTTTAATGTGTTCAAGTTTTCTAAAATTTGACACAGTGACCTAGTTTTTGACCAAACATGGCTAAGTTTCAAACCAGGCTAGGATTAAACGATGATGAATGTTCTGATAAGTTTTCATAAAGATTGAATGAAAAATGTGGCCTCTAGTGTGTTCACATTTCTATAAATGTTGGCTAGTTACCTTTTTTTTTACCCAATATGAACCAGTTTAGAAACCGATTGGGATTTGATGGAGATAACTGTTCTGATGATCCCTGATGGTGATTTATTGAACAATGAGTGTTCATTAGGTTTTTCTAAAATTTGACATATTGACCTAGTTTATTTACGCAATGTAACCCAGTATAAGAGTTTATCCGAGAACTGATGAAGATGAAGGTTCTGATGAACATGCGTGGATAGTGGGTGTTCAAAGGCAACCGTAGAGTGAGCACAAGGTATTTGTATGGAACGCCGCAACTGCCTTATTTGACGTTCCAACTTGACTTGCAGTCGCAGCAACAATTTATGAGACGGTTTCGTCATTACATGTTACGGTCTTATCATTGCATGAGACAGAATTGTCATTCCATGTGGTAGGGTCAACACTACGTGTGATAGTGTTACCCTGATGTGTGATTTTAATCATACATGTTACGACACCACTTATATATGTGACGGTATTATAATAACATGTGACAAATAGTCATTATGTGTGTTGGAGTCAACATTATATATGGGAAGTTCACATTGATATGCGACAACATTATTCATACATGTGGCGACAGTTCTAATATATGTGACGGCATATGAAGGTATCATCATTATATGTGACTGAATCGTCATTCCATGTGGTGGATTCAACATCATGCGTGGCTGCTTCATCTTGACATCTAGCACCTTAATTTATACATGTGATGACACAATTAATACATTAGACAGTTTTATCAATATGTGTGTCTGAATAGTCATTCCATGTGGTGGAGCCAACATTATATCTGAAACTAACGGAAATGTTTCATATATAGGTCAAACCATCACACGTAAAGAACATTTGGTCACATGTAATGACAAAATCCTTACATAGAACGTTATATTCCTCAAAAGTATTGTGAATAACTAACAAAGATACATTTCTGTCACATAAAATGGTGAAACCGTTACATGTATAAGAGAATTCGTCACATGTACGAATAAATGTGTCACACACATATCAAGGTGAAACTACCACATATAATGCCGTCAAATATAGAAGAGGTATCGTCACATGTAATGTATGAACAAAATGTTCTCACATCAGGATATAACTATCACACGGAGTGTTTACCCCACCACATAAAATGCTAATTATGTTTCATGTAATGATAAGACCGTAACATGTTATGACGAAACCGTCACATCTAATACTGATGCGCCAGCACGTTAAGGTGTAACGTCAAATAAGGCATTTACGGCGTTCCATATAATTGTGATATATGAACCATACAGTACACATACAATATAAGTTGAACGCGACTTAATTCTGATGTGTTCGAGGCAATCTTATTGAAATTTTCCGTCTGACATTTTCCTATGCTGGTTAACATTTCCATATAGTATTAATAAAATCCACCAAACCATGCCTTATATATGACTCTAGACGGACGGACGCAAATACGGACTGAAAACACCAAATCAATGAAAATACAATATCGTTTCTTTTAAAAATAGGGTTGTTACTACAATAATACGGTGCACTTAGCTGCTTTCATTGGGTTTAAATGAATGCTTGAGTGTTTAATATTAAATGCAAGCATTTGAAACACAGACATAAAGAACAAATATTTCATTTTGTAGCAAAGGTCGCAATTTAAAACTTAGCAACATTTATTGTTTGGCTCCCCACTAATCGCAGTCATGGTTGTCCGATGGATTTGAACAGTGAAGATTCAAACGAATTTATCCAGGGAAATAACTTTGAAAGATACTGTTTATTTGTATGTCCGTTCGTGCGATCATGACGGCCTAGGGGCTGCTGGGAGGTTGGAGAAGTAAGGGAAATATGAGAGGAAATAACAATTGCAGCTTATGTTTATGTATTTATTATCAAGAAGTTGAAAGATCATGTCAAAAATAGTAAATTTTATTAAACTGCCAATTTAAAAACAGAAGGACCTTGTTAGCACTATATCGCTCACCTTAGTGCAAGAGCTCACAAGTATACACATTTAAGACATGAAGAATCAAAGGGAAATTTGACAGCAGGTTTAGTCAGAATATTTTGAAGTTTCTGCATTATTATATTGAGAAATATGTCAATGTTTATCACATTCCATCAAGTTGAAATAGTTCTCTAAACCATGTACTAGACTGGGAGAAAGTGTTTGAAATATGCAAAACTCACCAAGACAATTATTCTGACAAAAATTCAAAATGCAACATCCAATGTGTTATCAAGATTTTCCTTCATTTGGCCTAGTGACCTATTTTTGTTTTAGCCGATATGACCCTTATTCGAACATGGACTAGATATCACTAAGATAAACATTCTGACCAAATCTTAAAAAACGTGGCCTCTACAGTGTTGTCAAGATTTTCCTTTAATTTGGCCTAGTGAACTAGTTTTTTAACAGACATGACCAATATTCAAACTTGGCCTACATATAATCAAGACAAACATTCTGATACAGTTTCAAAATGCTCCAGTTAAAAATGCAGCCTCCATTACGTTAACAAGATATCCCTTCAATTTGGCCTAGTTACCTAGTTTCTAATACAATACGACCCATATTCGAACTTGACTTAGATATTATTAAGACAAGCATTCTAACGAAAATGCCGTTGATACCTCCATATCACATGCGGGCACCTGCACAGCACGATTGATGGGGAGGTTTGCGTTTGCACGCTACCTCTACAACTTAGTTATGGGTGCATTGGTGGCTGAAGAGGAGAGGTCTCATTCCTTTTACTGCCACTCTCACTCTCTTGTGAGTACTGCCCTCTCCTTCTCCTTCAGTCCTCCCTTCTTTTGTAGGGAATCTTGTTGTACTGTTACTCTGACACTTTTGTGATAAACTGTGTGTTAAATTGCTACCTTCTGTGAAGAGCGCGACTTGAATCTGATAAATGATGAGATGACCCGTCTTTTAAAACCTGCGACACACATTGGATGGTCGGCCAGACGCCGTCTTTCACAGGTCAATGTCTGCCCGATGTCCGGCCTTGCTCTGAGCGGCGAATTTGGCCCGGCGCTCTCCAGATATGTATGATGCCCGATCGGGTCGGGGTGTCGTGGGGTGGGAGGGAGTCGGGCTCGGGCCCTATGGGCCCCCGCTAAATCCACCACTACATTTGCCACGCTTTTTCTTTGTTTACCATTAATTTGTTCGATGCACGGGCCCTACGGCCCCCGGTTAATCCGCCACTGTATATTTCAAGTGACTTCTTTCTTTTTTCCGTTCCTCTTCGCGAATGTTAATAATGTTAACATGCGTCCATATTTGACCTTTCGGCGCATTGATTTCTAAAACATTTCTTAAACTTATATTGGAGTACTCACGCCATAAGTGTTTCACTGATGTTCCAACAACATTAAAATGATATTTATGGGGGAGATCCTAACTTTATAAATGCAGTTTTGTTGAATCCATTGTGAACTATTTTTCACACGCATATTATCTCGCGTAGGTGCTAACAGCAATTGGCATGCTGCCAACTCCGAACAAAATGGTATTACTACTATGAACAGGGGCTAAAGCCCAAGGCCAAAAATTGACTTGTAACAAATATCGTGCAGAAAAATACAAACAGACGTAAACCCATACAAAAATGATTAAAATGTCTCTTTTATTAGTACATTTTAATTATGTAATTGACATTTGTGTAAGGGAATATCGGAACAATCTTGTTTGCATGGCAACTCAAATATCTAGTGCAACCCCTCGCCCAAAACAAGAACAATCGTTGAACTCGTATAGGAGTAAAATAAAATAAAATTGGCACACATGATATATCAATTCTGTTTGAACTCAAGCAATCCTGCAATGAGTAAATGCAATAAAGGCAACGCTACCTAAATATCGATAAACAAGCAATGCTGTGAAGTTTGAATAAACTCAAGAGCAAAGAAAGGCCAATATATCAAGATCAGAGCTAAAATATGTATCATTTATCTCCCCTACACTTTTAAGGCAAGCATGAGAAATGGGAGAATTTACCTTACCAAAATACCTTTGCGGTTATCGTATTTAACTGAGAATGCCTAGCAGGCGGAGAGATCTATGTAATTATATGTACCCACTTCGTTAATAAAGACATTACCCTGTGGGCAAAGAAATGAATAAAGAACAAAACAAAAGAAAAGCAGAAATTCAATTCGGAACAATCAATACATGTACACTCTTTTCATTATTTATCCGCATTTTTCTAAACACCATAAGGATAGTTACATTCATAATTATATGCTAATTGACGGACGAATGGACGAACAGACAGACGGAATAGATCAGCTGACATAGATTTGAAATATGTTATGGACAGTTTCATTCATTCTGCGATAATCAACTTAAAGCTGTTTTCGTCCTCGTTGTCTGATCTGTTTTTCTACTGATTTCCAATATGACAAAACAGCACCAAAGAAACCTCCGAGATATATTTATGTATAATTCACATTTGGTTTGCTCCGTAAATTAGTTCTTTGACTGACGCACCTTTTAACATTACTTAAAGGTTAGCTTTTCGTATCTAGCACGGCTGATTATTATAAGTAAGTAATTTGTTCATTATTGTGACAAGTGTTACAAAGCATTTATAATATACATTTATTCTTTAATAATTATTATTAACACCCGGCGCCAATGGCCTATAAGTCACCAAAACATATATATTTCATAATATCATACAAATATACAAGATATATTTATACAAAACAGTGTGATCGGACGTGCAATTAGTCATTTAATTCGGTCGTATAAACAAATTTAGAAATCATTTAATAATAAATAATCAAATTATCTAATATTTAAATGAAGATTTTATCTTAGAACAGAGTAGAGTAATACTTTTTTTCACATGATCAAAACCTTAGAAATAATTGTGGGAAAAAGTGGATATAGATTTTTACAGGAAATATATCCATTCACCAAAATGCTTTCAAAAGTAGATAAAAACCTGTGAAAAAATATGGAAAACTCCCATTCAAATTGAAAGTGTAATTAATGAAAAGATACAATTGACGCCTCTGCAGCTGACGACTTTAAAACATTGTGACAAAAGGAGAAGTTGCCCATACTGTTGCTTAACCCGTTACTACATGCAGCAAATATGAAGCAGACAACTTTAATATATTTCAGTCTTTGTAAAAGAAATAACGTCTATTGAATAAAAATGAAACATTGTAACAAACGGAGATTCGTCTTTCACCAATAGTTTAACAATATTGAAAATCCGCCAAGAGCTTGGAAAGACTTGTGTGTTGAGATATGGTGCAAGAAAGCCGGAACACACATGGGTAAGTAAACCGGCCGCCGTGATATGACCGGACAATTGTTGAAAATGGCGTTAAATCCTTATCAATGAGTTATTTAAAACAGTACTATGACAATAATTGTTTATACTATAGCTATTTATGCTGCTGCTATTTCAACTGTTTTGGTTAAATATTTGGTATAGCACTTCTTTAACCAAAGCAGTCAACAACATCACGTTATTGATTACAATGATTGTAGAGTCAACTTCAGATTACCCATTCAAAAGATTGTCCGCTTATGTATATTACGTAACCTAGGCTTAGATAAGATTCTCTGTTATCATTTTTTCATAAAACTTTCACTTTGATGTTTTAGCCTAAGGACACATACAATACCCGTCAACTCGTCCTGCCGAATAAGATCTGATAGTTCCAGTGTTCATGTAGAACGCGCATCATTTATTTAATTGAGATAATACAGCAATATGTTTACCCTCAATGTTGCTCAAACAGTATTCCTATAATTATTTATGTATTGACGGAATCGTCCAGGTACATTCATATACATTTACTCATTATTAATATATAGTATTGTTAAAGGAATAATACAAATAAAAAGCACATGACCATTCATGAAATGAAATATAAGAGACTGTCATACGTTGAGTACGTAAAACAACAACAGTCTAATAAATCTACACTATTCTATAATAAGGATAATTTCGTATTAAAGTATACGTTGTTTGACCTAATAATTATTTCTGTTAATTAATCTTTTCAATATTCGTACAAATGCACTTTACAGAAATGTAATTAAGTATATAGTATTGTGTTTCAGACACATAACAAGCAAATCCGTCCATAAACAACACGATATATGCACTCGTGTAATTAAAATTGCACACATCTTTCTATTATTAAATTAAAATTACCGTGTTAGTATTTCTTTATAATTGCATTTAAAAACAGATAAAAGTGTGTTCAACATGATAATTGGCTTATCAGATCTTGTAGGACACGAGTTTCCGGGTAATTTTCTGAGTTCTAATGGAGCAGATCAAATGATTAAAGTTTTTGTTTAAATGATAACAATCTGGTTTACGACATTTAAGTATAAATACGGATACTATTATGTGTATAAATCATTTTCATTCGAGCTTTACACTGAACAATTGTAGTGTACATGTAGTATATTTTAAGCCTAAATATTTTATTTCTAAAATATAATCGGAGTTTAACAACAACTTACAAGGTAAATACATTTTTGATATTGTAAATTTGGCAGTAAATCTTTCCTCTGCTTGTTAGTGCCTATTGGCACTAGAACTGCACACTTCGGTCGTTCATCGTTTAATTTAGGAGAAAATGCCTAAAATATTCAAATCATGAATAACTACAAAAAATATTCGATCGTCCTAATTTAATAAAACAGAAAGAAACGCGCTTTTTTAGGAGAAAACGCCTAAAATATTAAAATCATGAAAACATATCTAAAATAACCGATCGTCTTACATGTAATATAATACAAAGAAAGAAAATCTCAAAATATCTTAAAAATCAGATTTCTTTCGTATTCGTTGATAATTTTATATATTTTTCGTGTAATAAACCAAAGAGCAGCATACGTAGGTTTGTAGTTCATGTGTTAGCGGTTGTGCCCTTTGCTAAAGTTAAATTGTCAAACACAATAAAGCTCTTAGCATTTTGAATTAAGATTTTAAATTATTGACAGACATAAATTCACTTTTATTAATATGTTACAGAAATTCTGAATACAATATTTATTTCTCATTTTTTCCAGATGAGGATACGTAATCTCGGAAAAACCAGAGTACACGTTACTTTTGGTAACACAAAACACAAACTCTACGTCACAAAGTACTCTACTTGTGATGACGTCATACAGTCCATTCTCGCCAAAGCATTGAGTCCGAACAATAAGTTGAACACACTTGCTGTATTTGAAAAAAGTGGCAGAATAGATCGAATGCTGCCAGGGAGTACACGCGTACTGAAAATAATGAGATCGTGGGGATGCGAAAGTTCAGGATTTGAATTTTTCATCAGGAGAAAATCTGCCGTATTCGAGCTGAGAGAAGAGTTCCGTTCTCCACGTATCGATATCGAATCCAGTATTGATCTTTTATATACAAACAGGTGCTCCAAGTCTGGGAGAGAAAGTAATAATCTAGACCGAAATGTCTCTGATATATTGATCTCCGAAACAACTGATATCAGCAATTCGATTTCTTCGAGTGAAGAAATATACGAACGTTTGACTGAAACGTCTGCATGTAATAAACGTCTCCCATCGTGTGACAAGAAATCCGGGAAATATGTCATTCTTTCACGATACTTAAGTGACGTATTAAACTATAACGAGAGAAGAAAGTCCAGTTTCCTTATGAAAAGAAGAAGTGGCGACGGTACAGAAAGTCCGGTGAAGGTCGTTGAAACATCACGTGACTCAGCAGACGGGTCCTCACAGTCATTGTTGAAGGACGCTTGCAGAAAATCATGGGAGCTTGACCTTGATTCAGACACCGATACCGACAGTGACATATTTCAACACGAGGATTCTTACATCAGGGAATCAGAAATGTCAAACGATCACAATAGTGACGATGCTGAGAGAGAAAGCCATCTTGATGTAGCGTTTCTGCAATCTGCAATGGATTCTGATAGTGATGAAGGTATTGATGTTACAAGTGTTAACTCAGGCGATCTCAATACTGCTTTTGTAGGTGACTTTAACATGAGCCTGCAAAGTCATGTTGACGCAAGTGAATCCAGCTGTGACTCTTCATTTGATCACGATATGTCTGTCTTGTCTGCCGAGAAATTACGCCGAAGTACAAACTCAAATGAATTTATTAAAGGACTATTTGACGGGCATCGTGATATGTCAGAAGATGAAGAAATGGACAGCTTTATGATATCGAGACTTGATTCATTGTAAGCGATATAACAATAAATATTGTTATCAGGAGTGTCTACAATAAAAATGTGCTTTGTTTTAATATACTATGGAAAGATAAATAAAATTCGCAAAATGATTATTGACTTGTATTGTTTGTTTAGAGAAAGGATCAAATAGTACGCACACGGAGGATGACAAATGAAACGACAAATGGTTATCTTTATTGATAACAAGTATGTACATCTACCATTTGCACTATTTGTCCGCAGTTTCTTGAACACTGTATCAGTTACAAGCCCACGCCTTGCTATTTGACGAACGAACGAATGGGCGGACAGACAGACGGAATGGATCAGCTGACATATATTTAGAATATGCAGATATATATATATATATATAATGTATGTATATGTCTCTGGAATATGTTATGGACAGCTTCACTCTATTGTGATCGGTAGAGCTCTTCTCTGCAAAAAACAACTTAAAACCGCTTCCGTCCTCCTGGTCTGATCAGACTCTCAACTGTTTGTCTGGTATAAAGTGTACGTATATTTATATTTATATCATAAAGTGATAACCCGCAAAATGGTTATTTGCCAGACACACTGGTCTAAATTACTCAAAGGACGGTGTTCGTTTCTACGCCAAAACAAACAATTGGTAAAAAACCGCTTCGACCACCTTGATATACCAATTCTTAAACTAGTAATTGCACATTTTCTGATATAATGCGACCTAATAACCTAGTTTTTGACCCCACATGCTCAAGTTAGAACCTGACTTGGATTTGATGGGGATGAATAATCCTGATGATTTTTCATAAAGATTGGATGAACATATTGCCTCTTATTCCACAATGCTTTTCTAATATTTGACCTAGTCACCTAGGTTGGACCAATATCACCCAGTTTCAAACCTGATTAGGAATTGATGGAGACGGATGTTCTGATGATTTTGCATGAGTATTAGATTAAAAGTGTGGCTTTTATTGTGTTCACAAGAGTTTTCTAAAGTTTGACACAGTGACCTAGTCTTTGACCAAACATGGCTAAGTTTCAAACCAGGCTAGGATTAAACGGGGGAGAATGTTCTGATAAGTTTTCATAAAGATTGAATGAAAAATGTGGCCTCTAGTGTGTTCACATTTCTATAAATGTTGGCTAGTTACTTTGTTTTTGACCCAATATGAACCAGTTTGGAAACCGATCGGAATTTGATGGAGATAACTGTTCTGATGATCCCTGATGATGATTTATTGAACAATGAGTGTTCATTAGGTTTTTCTAAAATTTGACATAGTGACCTAGTTTTTTACGCAATGTGACCCAGTTTAGAGTTCATCCGCGAACTGATGAAGATAAAAGTTCTGATGGACAGGCGTGGATATTTGGTTGTCAATGGCAACCGTAGAGTGTTCACAAGGTATTTGTATGGAACGCCGCAACTGCCTTATTTGACGTTACAACTTGACTTGCAGTCGCAGCAACATTTTATGAGACGGTTTCGTCATTACATGTTACGGTCTTATCATTGCATGATACAGAAGTGTCATTCCATGTGGTAGGGTCAACAATACGTGTGATAGTGTTACCCTGATGTGTGATTTTAATCATACATGTTACGACACCACTTTTATATGTGACGGTATTATAATTACATGTGACAGAAAAGTAATTGTGTGTGTTGGAGTCAACATTACGTATGGGAGTTTCACCTTCATATGTGACAACATAATTCATACATGTGACGACATTTCTAATATATGTGACGGCAGTTTTTATGCATGTGAAGGTTTCATCATTATATGTGACTGAATCGTCATTCCATGTGGTGGATTCAACATCATGCGTGGCTGTTTCATCTTGACGTGTAGCACCTTTATTCATACATGTGATGACACAATTGATACATTAGAGAGTTTTATCAATATGTGTGTCTCAATAGTCATTTCATGTGGTGAAGCCAACATTATATATCGGAAATTAACGGAAAGGTTTCATATATAGGTCAAACCATCACAAGTAAAGAACATTTGGTCACATGTAATGACAAAATCCTTACATAGAACGTTATATTCCTCAACTGTATTGTGAATAATTAACAAAGATACATTTCTGTCACATGAAATGGTGAAACCGTTATATGTTAAAGAGAATTCGTCACATGTAATAGAGAATTCGTCACATGTATAAGAGAATTCGTCACATGTACGAATAAATGTGTCACACACATATCAAGGTGAAACAACCACACATAATGCTGAATCCAACACACAAAATGACTTTTCTGTCACATGTAATGATAATGCCGTCACATATATAAGAGGTATCGTCACATGTAATGTATGAACAAAATGTTCTCACATCAGGGTAAAACTATCACACGGAGTGTTTACCCCACCACATGGAATGCTAATTCTGTCTCATGTTATGATCAAACCGTAACATGTTATGACGAAACCGTCACATCTAATGCTGATGCGCCTGCACGTTAAGGTGTAACGTCAAATAAGGTATTTACTAATACACAGTGACCTAGTTTTTAACCAAACATGGCTAAGTTTCAAACCAGGCTAGGATTAAACGGGGATAAATGTACTGACAAGTTTTCATGAAGATTGGGATTTGATAGAAATAACTGTTCTGATGATCCCTGATGGTGATTTATTGAACAATGAGTGTTCATTAGGTTTTCCTAAAATTTGACATAGTGACCTAGTTTTTTTTACGCAATGTAACCCAGTTTAGAGTTTATCCGAGAACTGATGAAGATGAAGGTTCTGGTGAACATACGTGGATATTGGGTGTTCAATGGCAACCGTAGAGTGTTCACAAAGTATTTGTATGGAACGCCGCAACTGCCTTCTTTGACGTAACAACTTGACTTGCAGTCGCAGCAACATTTTATGAGACGGTTTCGTCATTACATGTTACGGTCTTAGCATTACATGAGACAGAATTGTCATTCCATGTGGTAGGGTCAACAATACGTGTGATAGTGTTACCCTGATGTGTGATTTTAATCATACATGTTACGACACCACTTATATATGTGACGGTATTATAATAACATGTGATAGAAAAGTCATCGTGTGTGTTGGTGTCAACATTATGTATGGTAGCTTCATTATTTATACATGTGACGACATTTCTATTATATGTGACGGCAGTTTTTATACATGTGAAGGTTTCATCATTATATGTGACTGAATCGTCATTCCATGTAGTGGATTCAACATCATGCGTGGCTGTTTCATCTTGACATGTAGCACCTTTATTCATACATGTGATGACACAATTGATACATTAGACAGTTTTATCAATATGTGTGTCTGAAAAGTCATTCCATGTGGTGGAGCCAACATTATATCTGAAATTAACAGAAAGGTTTTTATATATAGGTCAAACCATCACACGTAAAGAACATTTGGTCACATGTAATGACAAAATCCTTACATAGAACGTTATATTCCTCAAACGTATTGTGAATAACTAACAAAGACACATTTCTGTCACATAAAATGACGAAACCGTTACATGTATAAGAGAATTCGTCAAATGTATGAATAAAAGTGTCACATATATATCAAGGTGAAACTAACACACATAATGCTGAATCCAACACACAAAATGACTTTTCTGTCACATGTAATGATAATGCCGTCAAATATATAAGAGGTATCGTCACATGTAATGTATGAACAAAATGTTCTCACATCAGGGTAAAACTAGCACACAGAGTGTTTACCCCACCACATGGAATGCTAATTCTGTCTCATGTTATGATAAAACCGTAACATTTTATGACGAAACCGTCACATCTAATGCTGATGCGCCTGCACGTTAAGGTGTAACGTCAAATAAGGTATTTACTAATACGACATTCCATATAACTGTGATATGATCCATGATATACATACAGTACACATACAATATAAGTTGAACGCGACTTAATTATGATGTGTTCGAGGCAGTCTTATTGAAACTTTCCGTCTGACATTTACCTATGGTAGTAAACATTTCCATATAGTTTTAATAAAATCCACCAAACCATGCCTTATATATGACTCTGGACGGACGGACGGAAATACGGTCGGACGGACGGACTGAAAACACCAAATCAATGAAAAAGCAATATCGTTTCTTTTGTAAATAGGATTTTTACTACAATAATACGGTGCACTTAGCCGAGTGTTTAATGTTAAATGTAAGCATTTGAAACACAGACATACGGAACAAATATTTCATTTTGTAGCAAAGGTCGCACTTTAAAACTTAGCAACATGTATTGCTTGGCTCCCAACCATTCGCAGTCATAGTTGTCCGATGGATTTGAACAGTGCAGATTTAAGCGAATTAAATCCGGGGAACAAACTTTGAAACATTCTGTTTATTTCTATGTTCGTCCGTGCGATCATAATCCATTCACTCTTTCTGTATTTGTCTGTCTAACCACTTATTATAATCAAATCACTGCAGTGCTGATGGCCTGGGGTCTGCTGGAAGGTTGGAGAAGTAGGGGAAATGTGAAAGGAAATAACAATTACAGCTTATGTTTATGTATTTATTATCAAGAAGTTGAAAGATCATGTCAAAAATAGCAAATGTTATTAAACTGCAAATTTAAAAACAGAAGGACTTTGTTGGCACAATATCGCTCACCTGAGTGCAAGAGCTCACAAGTATACACATTTAAGACATGAATAATCAAAGGGAAATTTGACAGCAGGTTTTGAAGTTTCTGCATTATTATATTGAGAAATATGTAAATGTTAAATCACATTCCATCAAGTTGAAATAGTTCTCTAAACCATGTACTAGACTGGGAGAAAGTGTTTGAAATATGCAAAACTCATCAAGACAATTATTCTGACAAAGATTCAAAATGCAACATCCAGTGTGTTATCAAGATTTTCCTTCATTTGGCCTAGTGACCTTTTTTTGTTTACCCGATATGACCCTTATTCGAACATGCACTACATATTTCTGACCAAATTTAAAAAAAGTGTCCTCAACAGTGTTGACAAGATTTTCCTTCAATTTGGCCTCGTGAACTAGTTTTTTAACAGACATGACCACTATTCAAACTTGGCCTATATATATCATCAAGACAAACAATTTGATACAGTTTCAACATGCTTAAATTAAAAATACAGCCTCCATTATATTTTCCCTTCAATTTGGCCTAGTGACTTAGTTTCTGACCCAATATGACCCAGATTTGAACTTGACATTATTAAGACAAGCATTCTAACGAATATACCGTTGATACCTCCACAGCACTTTCGGGGGCACCTGTACAGCACGATTGGAGGAGAGGTTTGCGTTTGCACGCTAACTCTACAATTTAGTTATTGGTGCATTGGTCGCTGAAGAGGAGAGATCTCATTCCCTTTACTGCCACTCTCCCTCTATTGTGGGTTCTGCCTTCTCCTTCTCCTTCAGTCCTCCCTTCTTTTATAGGGCATCTTGCTACCTTCTGTGAAGAGCGCGACTAGAATCTGATTAATGATGCGATGACCCGGTTTTTATAACCTGCGAGACACATTGGATGGTCGGCCAGACGCCGACTTTCACCGGTCAATCTCTGCCCGATGTCCGGCCGGGCTCTGAGCGGCGAATTTGGCCTAGCGCTCGCCAGATATGTATGATGCCCGACCGGGTCGGCGTGTCGTGGGGTGGGAAAGTCGGTAACGTGCCCTATGGGCGCCCGCTAAATCCGCCACTACATTTGCCACGCTCTTTCTTTATTTACCATTAACTTTTCGAGGCACGGGCACTACGCCCCCCCCCCCCCCCCCCCTGTTAAAGCGCCACTGTATATTTCACGCGACTTCCTTCGTAGGGTGCGGGGAGTCGGGCACGGGGCCTATGTGCCCTGCTAAATCCGCCACTGCATTTGCCATGCTTTTTCTTTGTTTACCATTACTTTTTCGAAGCACGGGCACTACGGTCCCCGGTTAATCCGCCACTGTATATTTCACTTGACTTCTTTCTTTTTTCCCGTTCCTCTTCGCGAGTGTTAATAATGTTAACAAGCGTCCATATTTGACCTATCGGCGCATTAATTTCTAAAACATGTCTTAAACTTATATTGGAGTACTCACGCCTTAAGTCTTTTACTGACGTTCCAACAACATTAAAATGATATTTATGGGGGAGATCCTAACCTTTTAAATGCAGTTTTGTTGAATCCATGATGAACTATTGTTCTCGCGCATCTCGCGCTGTTTGGTGCAAACAGCTTTTGGCAGGCTGCCAACTCCGAAAAAAAAATGGTATTACTACTATGACCAGGGGCTAAAGCCCCAGGCAAAAAAATTTACTTGTTACAAATATCGTGCAGAATAATACAAACCGACGTAAACCCATACATAAATAATTAAAAGGCCTCTTTTATTAGTACATTTTAATTATATAATTGAAATTTGTGTAAGGGAATATCGGAACAATCTTGTTTGCATGGCAACCAAAATATCAAGTGCAACCCTCGCCCAAAACCAAGAACAATCATTGTACTCGTAAAGGAGTAAAATAAAATTGCAATTTGCACACATGAGATATCAATTCTACTTGAACTCGAGCAATCCTGCACTGAGTTAATGCAATAAAGGCAACGTTACCTAAATATCGATAAACAAGCAATGTTGTGAAGAATGAATTAACTGAAGAGCAAAGAAAGGCCAATATATCAAGATCAGAGCTAAAATATGTATCATTTATCTCCCCTACACTTTTAAGGCAAGCATGAGAAAGGGGAGAATTTACTTTACCAAAATACCTTTGCAGTTATCGTATTTAACTGAGAATGCCTAGCAGGTGGAGAGATCTATGTAAAAATATGTACCCACTTCGTTAATAAAGACATTACCCTGTGGGCAAAGAAATGAATAAAGAACAAAACAAAAGAAAAGAAGAAATTCAATTCGGAACAATCAATACATGTACACTCTTTTCATTATTTATCCGCATTTTCCTGAACAGCATAAGGAGAGTTACATTCATAATTATATGCTAATTGACGGACGAATGGACGGACAGACAGACGGAATAGATCAGCTGACATAGATTTGAAATATGTTATGGACAGTTTCATTCATTCTGCGATAATCAACTTAAAGCTGTTTTCGTCCTCGTTGTCTGATCTGTTTTTCTACTGATTTCCAATATGACAAAACAGCACCAAAGAAACCTCCGAGATATATTTATGTATATATCACATTTGGTTTGCTCCGTAAATTAGTTCTTTGACTGAAGCACTTTTTAACATTACTCAAAGGTTAGCTTTTCGTATCTAGCACGGCTGATTATTATAAGTAAGTAAATTATTCATTATTGTGACAAGTGTTACAAAGCATTTATAATATACATTTATTCTTTAACAATTATCATTAACACCCGGCGCCATGGGCCTATAAGTCACCAAAACATATATATTTCATAATATCATACAAATATACAAGATATATTTATACCAAAAAGTGTGATCGGACATTTGATTAGTCATTTAATTCGGTCGTATAAACAAATGTAGAAATCATTTAATAATAAATAATCAAATTATCTAATATTTAAATGAAGATCTTATCTTAGAACAGAGTAGAGTAATAATTCTTTTTCACATGATCAAAACCTTAGAAATAATTTTGGGAAAAAGTCGATATAGATTTTTACAGGAAATATATCCATTCACCAAAATGCTTTCAAAAGTTGATAAAAACCTGTGAAAAAATATGGAAAACTCCCATTCAAATTGAAAGTGTAATTAATGAAAAGATACAATTGACGCCTCTGCAGCTGACGACTTTAAAACATTGTTACAAAAGGAGAAATTGCCCATACTGTTGCTTAACCCGTTACTAAGTGCAGCAAATATGAAGCAGACAACTTTAATATATTTCAGTCTTTGTAAAAGAAATAACGTCTATTGAATAAAAATGAAACATTGTAACAAACGGAGATTCGTCTTTCACCAATAGTTTAACAGTGTTGAAAATCCGCCAAGAGCTTGGAAAGACTTGTGTGTTGAGATATGGTGCAAGAAAGCCGGAACACACATGGGTAAGTAAACCGGCCGCCGTGATATGACCGGAAAATTGTTGAAAATGGCGTTAAATCCTTATCAATGAGTTATTTAAACAGTACTATAACAATAATTGTTTATACTATAGCTATTTATGCTGCTGTTATTTCAAACTGTTTTGGTTAAATATTTGGTATAGCACTTCTTTAACCAAAGCAGTCAACAACATCACGTTATTGATTACAATGATTGTAGAGTCAACTTCAGATCACCCATTCAAAAGATTGTCCGCTTATGTATATTACGTAACCTAGACTTAGATAAGATTCACTGTTATCATTTTTTCATAAAACTTTCACTTTGATGTTTTAGCCTAAGGACACATACAATACCCGTCAACTCGTCCTGCCGAATAAGATCTGATAGTTCCAGTTTCCATGTAGAACACGCATCATTTATTTAATTGAGATAATACAGCAATATGTATACCCTCAATGTTGCTCAAACAGTATTCCTATAATTATTTATGTATTGACGGAATCGTCCAGGTACATTCATATACATTTACTCATTATTAATATATAGTATTGTTAAAGGAATAATACAAATTAAAAGCACATGACCATTCAAGAAATGGAATATATGAGACTGTCATACGTTGAGTACGTAAAACATCAACATCATAAGAAGTATACACGGTTCTATAATAAGGATGATTTCGTATTAAAGTATACGTTGTTTGACCTAATAATTATTTCTGTTAATTAATCTTTTCAATATTCGTACAAATGCACTTTACAGAAATGTAATTAAGTATATAGTATTGTGTTCAGACACATAACAAGCAAAACCGGCCATAAACAACACGATATATGCACTCGTGTTATTAAAATTGCACACATCTTTCTATTATTAAATTAAAATTACCGTGTAAATATTTCTTTATAATTGCATTTAAAAACAGATAAAAGTGTGTTCAACATGATAATTGGCTTATCAGATCTTGTAGGACACGAGTTTCCGGGTAATTTTCTGTGTTCTAATGGAGCAGATCAAATGATTAAAGTTTTGTTAAAATGATAACAATCTGGTTTACGACATTTAAGTATAAATCTGGATAATATTATGTGTATAAATCATTCCCATTCGAGCTTTACACTGAACATCTCCTCAATTGTATAGTACATCATATATTATATTTCAAGCCTAAATATTTTATTTCTGAAATATATTCGGAGTCTAACAACAACTTACAAGGTAAATACATTTTTGATATTGTAAATTTGGCTCTAAATCTTTCCTCTGCTAGTTTAGGAGAAAACACCTAAAATATTAAAATCATGAAAACATATCTAAAATAATCGATCGTCTTACATGTGATATATCACAAAGAAAGAAAATCTCAAAATTACTTAAACATCAGATTTCTTTCGAATTCGTTGATAATTTTATATATTTGTCGTGTAATAAACCAACGAACAGCATACATAGGTTTGTAGTTCATGTGTTAGCGGTTATGCCCTTTGCTAAAGTTAAATTGTCAAACATAATAAAGTTCTTAGCATTTTGAATTAAGATTTTAAATTATTGACAGACATAAATACACTTTTATTAATATGTTACAGAAATTCTGAATAAAATATATTTTCTTATTTTTTCCAGATGAGGATACGTAATCTCGGAAAAACCAGAGTACACGTTACTTTTGGTAACACAAAACACAAACTCTACGTCACAAAGTACTCTACGTGTGATGACGTCATACAGTCCATTCTCGCCAAAGCATTGAGTCCGAACATTAAGTTGAACACACTTGCTGTATTTGAACAAAGTGGCAGAATAGATCGAATGCTGCCAGGGAGTACACGCGTATTGAAAATAATGAGATCGTGGGGATGCGAAAGTTCAGGATTTGAATTTGTCGTCAGAAGAAAATCGGCCGTATTCGAGCTGAGAGAAGAATTCCGTTCTCCACGTATCGATATCGAATCCAATATCGATGTTTTATATACAAACAGATTCTGCGAGTCTGGGGGAGAAAGTAATAATATAGACCGAAATGTCTCTGATATAGTGATCTCTGATATAGTGATCGCCCAAACAAATAATATCAGCAACTCGATCTCTTCGAGTGAAAAAATATACGAACGTTTGACTGAAACGTCTACATGTAATAAACGTCTCCCATCGTGTGACAAGAAATCCGGGAAAAATGTCATTCTTTCACGATATTTAAGTGACGCTTTAAAA
Source organism: Serripes groenlandicus (assembly GCA_031761405.1). Taxonomy (NCBI): domain Eukaryota; kingdom Metazoa; phylum Mollusca; class Bivalvia; order Cardiida; family Cardiidae; genus Serripes; species Serripes groenlandicus. Next base: position 9,117,748 of record JASEVX010000017.1, read on the forward strand.
TATAACGACAGAAGAAATTCCAGTTTTCTTTTGGAGAGAAGAAGTGGCGACGGTACAGAAAGCACGGTGAAGGTCATTGAAACATCACGTGACTCAGCAGTTGGGTCCTCACAGTCAATGTTGGGGGACGCTTGCAGAAAGTCATGGGAGCTTGACCTTGATTCAGACAGCGATATCGACAGTGACATATTTAACCACGAGGACACTTACATCAGTGAATCAGAAATGTCATACGACCGCACTTGTGACAGTGCTCAGAGAGAAAGCCATCTTGATGTAGCGTTTCTGAAATCTGCAATGGATTCTGATAGTGATGAAGGTATTGAGGTTACAAGTGTAAACTCGGGTGATCTCAATACTGCTTTTGTTAGTGACTTTAACTTGTTTCTGAAACGACATGGTGACGCGAATGAATTCAGCTGTAACTCTTTATTTGATCACGATATGTCTGTATTGTCCGCCGAGAAATTACGCCGAAATACAAAGTCAAACGAATTTATTAAAGGACTATTTGACGGGCATCGAGATACGTCAGAAGATGAAGAAATGGACAGCTTCATGATATCGAGACTTGATTCATTTTAAGCGATATTACAATAAGCTTTTTTTATCAGATGTGTACACAAGAAAAATGTGCTATGTTTTATTATACTATGTAAAGATAAATTAAATTCGCAAAATGATTATTGACTTGTATTGTTTGTTTAGACAAATATCAAATAGTACGCACACGGATGACACATGTAACGACAAATTGTCATTTGTTATTGACAACAAGTATGTTCATCTACCTACTTCTACCATTTGCGCTATTTATCCGCAGTTTCTTGAACACTGTGTCAGTTACATGCCCAATAATATGCTAATTGACCGAAGAATGGGCGGACAGACAGACGGAATGGAGCAGCTGACATATATTTGGAATATATTACGGACAGCTTCACTCCATAGTGATCGGTAGAGCGGCGCTCTGCAAACACAACTTAAAATCCCTTCCGTCCGTCTCGTTTGATCCGAATCTCAACTGTTAGTCTGATATAAAGTGTACGTATATATCACAAAGTGTTGCCCCGTAAATGGGTTATTAGACAGACGCACTTGTCTAAATAACTCGGTATTCGCATCTAGCACGGCTTATTTGTATACAACACATCTGCTGCAAGCGGCTTTGAGAGATATATGTAATAATATGAAAACCCTCTTAAATTTGAAGTGTAATCTTTGAAAGTAACAAAGGATAACATTGACGCCTCTGCAGCAGACGACTTTTGAAAACATTGAAGGAAAAGGACACATTGCTCTGGATTATCCAGCTTTGTGATATAGCGGTTAGTTTCTGGAAAATGTTACGGACACCTTCACTCTATAGTGATCGGTAGAGCGACGCTCTGCAAAAAAAACAACTTAAAACCACTTGTGTCCGCCTTGTCTGAAGGACGGTGTTCGTTTCTAGCACGGCTCATTTCTATACAATAAGTCAGCAGTAGACGACTCTGAAAAAAATATGTGTAAAACTATGGAAACCCTCATAATTTAAAAGTGTATTTTTTGAAACGAGTTGAAAGCACTGGGGAAAAAGGATAACATTGAAGCCTCTGCAGCAGACGACTTTCGAAAACATTGTGGCAAAAGGAAACTTTGCTCAGGGTAATCTAGCTTTGTGATTTGGCGGTTGCTATTTAGTGTGTACGTATTAGGGAGAGGGCTACATATTTGACTACGTGTCTGTATGTGCGTGTGTTTTAACCCGTTACCTAGGCTCATGTAGACGCATTTTAACGCCTTTGTAGCAGACGACTTTCGAAAAACAGCAGATAACTTTTGAGAATATTCTGGCAACAGGAAACTTTGCTCGGGGTTATCCAGCTTTGTGATGTGGCGGTCGTTAATAAGTGTGTACGTATTAGGGAGAGGGCTATAATTTTGACTTCGTGTTTGTATGTGCGTGTGTTTTAACCCGTTACCTAGGCTCATGTAGACTCATTTTAACGCCTCTGTAGCATACGAACTTCGAAAAATAGCAGATCACTTTTGAAAACATTGTGGCAAAAGGAAACATTGCTCAGGGTTATCCCGCTTGGTGATGTGGCGGTGGTTATTTAACCCGTTACCTAGGCTCATGTAGACTCATTTTAACGCCTCTGTAGCATACGAACTTCGAAAAACAGCAGATCACTTTTGAAAACATTGTGGCAAAAGGAAACATTGCTCAGGGTTATCCCGCTTGGTGATGTAGCGGTGGTTATTTAACCCGTTACCTAGGCTCATGTAGACACATTTAAACGCCTCTGCAGCTGACGAATTTTGAAAACATTGTCACAAAATGAATCATTGCATATAATATTGCATAACCCGTCCCTACATGCAGCAAATCTGCAGCAGACGACTTTGATAGCATTTTGTCTTTGTAAAGAAAGATAAATTAGTGAATAAAACTGAAAGAAAAGGAGATATTGCTCATTATGAGCGTCAATCGTCTTTCACCAATAGTTTAAAAGTTAATGTAAAAAGTCAATAAGATACTTGGAAATATGTGTGTGTTGAGCAATGGTGTAAACAAGCCAGAACACACAGATTGGTTTCCCGGCCAAAGTGATAAAATGTTGAAAACGGCGTTAAATTCTTATCAATTTATTATTTTAACAGCACCATCACTTTGTTTAATTTCTACTGCAGCTACTACTGATAATGCTATTTCAACAGAGCCACATTTCAACTACTGCCGATGATGCTATTATAACAATTCAACTTTTAACTGCCTGGTTTGTGTTTTAAGCCAAATTTTCGCGCCTGGTCATAGTAGTAAAACCATAGTTTTGGAGTTGGCACCCTTCCAATTGCTGTCAACAACGCATTTTAGGGTGAAACTGCGCGAGCAAAATAGTTCTCATGGATTCAACATAATTGCATTTAAAAGGTTAAGATCTGCCAAAAAATATCATTATAATGTTGATGGAACATCAGTGAAAAACTTATACGTGAGAACTGCAATATCAGTTTAACAAATGACTTAGAAATTAATGCGCAGAGAGGCCAAATATGGAACCTTATTAACATTTGCGAAGTGGAACGGAAAAGTACAAAGAAGTCGCGTGACAAATGTAGTGGCGGATTTACCGGGAGGGGGAGGGGGGCGTAGGGCCCGTGTGACGATAAATTAATGATAAACAAAGAAGTCGCGTGGCAAATGCAGTAGCGGATTTACATTTGCGAAGTGGAACGGAAAAGTACAAAGAAGTCGCGTGACAAATGTAGTGGCGGATTTACCGGGAGGGGGAGGGGGGCGTAGGGCCCGTGTGATATTAATGATAAACAAAGAAGTCGCGTGGCAAATGCAGTGGCGGATTTAGCGGGGCCCCGTAGGACCCGTGACCTACTATACCGGTTTATGTAGCCGACAGACACGCCGTAACAACAACCCCGATGATACTCCGGAGGAATATTTTAAGCCTGTTGTATCTGCTCCAAGAATTCCTCAAACGATTGACCTCACCTCAGGATCAGGTTACTACGACATTCGTACTGTTCCCGCCAGTTGATATAGCACTTAATGACGAGTCGGTAAACTTTATAAGGGAAGACCTGCCATCGTACGATACACTTCAGGTGTAAATCGAGTGCTGGAGGAATAAATGGGGTGGTGTATCACCCTTATCTTACCGACCAGTCAACGATTGACGACGTGGTTAAGGGAGTAAAGTGATCCGAATGTCCACACAATTCGTTGGATAGCGATCATAATTGTGGTGGCAAGTTGCAAGTTCGAAGTAAGAATTTCAACTATTGGCCTCGTTAAATCCGACTGAAGATCATCAATTGCGAAGAAAACGCTTACAGGAATTTGCCTTAAGTCTGCACATAGAGATATGCATGTCAACATTTATGTTTTTAAAAGTATTATGCTGCATATTTATATTTTATCACTTAACAATTACCTGGCAATAGGTTTGCGAGTAGTTTGCGGCGAATTTCTAGGCATTTTAGGTCGGAACCCTTCGGGACTCCTCGCGGGCATCGGGTTACTTTAAACTCGGGCTTAAAACCTCATCGCTATCTGATCGCACATTAATCGGTTAATGCCTTTCCGATGTCCGGCCGGGCATCACACATATCGAGCGAGCGCCGGGTCAAATTCGCCGCTCAGAGCACGGCCGGAAATCGGGCAGACATTGACCGTGGACAGGCCGGCGTATTGGTTGCTGTAGTTTCTCATCATTTATGTTATTAACCCTTTCCCTCATATAGACGCTTTCTGACGCCTCTGCAGCAGATGGCTTTTTGAAAACATTGCACAAAACGTGCAATTTCTCCTTTTGCCACAATGTTTTCCAGTTTTTGTCACAGGTTATCCATTCAATTATGGAGATTGTCTATGTTTTGACAAAATACGTTCAAAGTCGTCTGCTGCAGAATTGTCGCATGAGGAAAAGGGTTAAGGAATTCATCTCTCTTATCTTGATTCCATTTTGGTTTTGTATACAACGTATCTTTTGTACAGTGCATTTAGTGTCAAAACTAAGATCTAGCATTGCATATACATCTGAGTGTATATGGTTTGTTTCTTTGATATTAAATGAGTTTAGGAGATAACTTATAACTTGATGTAGTATTGTCTATCTCAAAAAGATCATTGATAAATTCATCTGACTCTATGTAATCAGGTTACACAGCAAAGTCACCAACTATAAATACATCATCATATGTACTACTCATTGATGTGATTTCCAGTTCAAAAGAATCAAATTCATCTACACAAGTCAAGAATTCTGTTTATTCATATCAGTTGTAGATCTAGGTATATCACAAAGTATAAAATATAGTCGTCCATATCAAATCGATGACATGTGGATATCACATCGTGTATGCAGGAACGTAAACACTGGTCCTTATAGATGTAGAGATATCACACATTATAGTTGTGGTTCTATCATCTTAAAAATATACTTGATTCTGTAGCCGGAAATTTTAACGGTTCCAAATGAAAATTGGTAAATTAACCAACAAATAGTTATTGTCATATAGTACTCTTTCTGATAGCTCAAAAGATAAAGAAATTGTACCTTGTTCGATTCTGCAGAAATCTACTTCTCCGGTTTACTTACTGAATAGAAACAGATAACAATAAACAGAATACTAAATAAAGTTCCATTCTACTGTGGCACGAACGACCTCCACTTCACGAGATTAGCTGGCGGGATTCCGATATTACGTTTCTTGTTGTCCGTGTCTCTGCTGAAGAAAAATCCACACGTAGGTTTTCCAACCGTCGAGAGTGGAGCGATTTTTTTAACGTCAGCCGTAGGCCCCAATAAGAAATGAGTCTTGGTTTGGGACGAGACTATGGGAGCCGCATCACAGGAAGCTGTAACTTTGTTATGCAAAGGTTCGTTGGAAAATTTCTGGAAATGTCGGGAGAACCTTTTAGGTCCGAGTCTAAGTTTATTCAGTCGTGATAATTCCAGTCGTTCCCAGCTGATGATCCGAGGATCGGCGTTGTTCAGCATCACGTGAGCGGGTACACCCGTGCCACTCACATTGGCGGAGTTGTTAGATTCCACACCAGTAGACATTTTCGGAGCCAATTAAATTCCTTTTCGGGAGCTTTAAATCTCCGAAGAGTACACGTTGCTAAGCGAACCGAATCACACTTAGCCCACTACTTTTATTACACTTTATGGTAAATGTCTCGGGTAACTAAGACAATCGATAAACGTCTTCTGGTTTCCACAACCGGATAGCGATACTCTCCTATTGTTGTTATGTCACGTGCCCTGGTTACAGGCTATGCAATGCGCAGCGCAACGTCATTGTTTACAATTTCAAAAACGCACGTTCCAGGGCCGTTGTTTATTGTGACGTCATCACTTTAAGTATAGATTTAGATAAACGTCAGTTACGTCATATCATGTATTTCGTCTGCAAACTTGTGTTTTTTGTATGCCGTCACCTTCGTGTCAGATAAGGCGTACATATATATGTTTTCTTGTATATTTGTAAAAGACTTTGTAAAGTTTAAGTAAATAAATATATTCTAATCTGATTTGACCATATCAGTTAATTAATAAATAATATGTGGATATTCCAAATATACGAGTTATGGTCTATGATAATTAAGTTTAACCCATAATTAATTGCCCATAAAGGGAAAGATATACACATATTCATAGGCCTAAATGAAAAGAGTTGAAAACGTTGCGACAAAAAAGCATGCGTGTACAAGCAGGTAAAAGTTAAAGGCTAGATTTTATTTAACTATTTCAGCGCCGAATTGTTTAAAGTAGACTCTTCCATGTTCAAAATCGGGCGTCTCCATTTCTAATGTAATATAAGTTGGGACTATTTGATAACCAAAAGGCAAACAATGCTGATTTCAGGTGAGACAGCTCGTTACGAGCTGACTCACCTGAATCAGGATTGTTTTTAAAATCCTCAATATTGCCTTTGGCGCTGAAAGAGTTAATCTATGAATTGGAATAGACAAATGACTTCAGATCTTGCATTCCTCATATATTTAACCCTTTCCCGCTTTCAGTCGCATTTTGACGCATCTGCAGTAGACTACTTTTGAAAACAGTATTACAAAATGAGAAACTTCTCCCTTTGTCGCAATGTTTCAGCTTTATTAAAGTCTTATTCTCTTTTTTGTATTTTTTTTCCATATTTTTGTCTAGATGTTTTTTAAGGCATCTGTTGAGGATGTGTTTGTAGTATAGTGGTCTGTCCCATAGATAGACAATAATTCTGTAGCTATGTGTTTGTATAAGGGGATACTTATACTTCCTTGCTTTTGAGCTAGCTTTTATAGCGACACGGTAGAGTGTTCGCCTACGGGACAAGAGGTCCCGAGTTCGCGCCCTGTTCGGGTCGGATTCTTTCAGCCGGGTTGTATGAGGGAAAGATTAAAGCCTGCAAACTAAATGCTTCTTTGTTAACTTTAATTCATGGTCAGTTTTTGAAAATGACTAAATTTATATACATAAATATAAGCTGCAATTGTTTTTTCCTTTCACAGTTTCCCTTCTTCTCCAACCTTTCCGCAGCCCCTAGGCCGTCATCAATTTCAGTGCTTTGATTTATAGTGGCAAAGCCCCTTTATACCATTGGTTATACTGGATTTGTTGTATGTAGGAAAGGGTTTAGTATTTTGAAAACTATAAGTGTTACATTTGTTTTGTTTGATTGTATGGGTGTTTATATGCTACCCTCATGCGCATTCTCATATAAATACCTATATTTGTGCGGCTCTCTGCGGAAACCAGCCCATGTTGAGCGTTGTTTTGGCGACAAGCGCGCATAGATCCAGATCAGCGATCGAGTCCGCAATGACTGATCTGGCTCTGCACTGTTAACCAGTTAGTCATAGAAGGTTACGATAAACTTATGTAAAGCGGTATCCATTTGGATCCTAAAGCATGACTGCGCAGACTGGACTCTTTCCACAGGTGTACTAGAGGTTACATAAAGGTTTGTTTTCATGGAGCACCGTTCATGTGTTATATCCTTATTCGACCTTAGTCTGGAGTTCCTTCCCCTTATTACTATGTAAAGAAGGTCGGGAAGCCGACTAATTCGACCTATACCTTTAGTGCTGGTTTTCAAAAGAATTGTCTCACTTTGACGATTCCTATAAATGATTACCTATATAATAAAGTGGTTTAATTGAGTAATAAGAGAGGTGTTGTGGCCCAAAGGAATGTTGACTCCTCCTTATATATATACTATGGTATCCGTATTCAACCTTTTATTAACTGTTCAACTCCGCAGGACGTGATATCCGTATTGGATGAACAGTGAATAACACTTTGAATACGGAAATCATATCATACGGAGTTAAGCAGTGAATATCATACTGTTGATTGGTTCCATTGGTGAAAGACGAATAACGCAGGTCACAGTGACTTTTGTCAAACGTCGGAAAGAATGTTGGCCGAGCTGGGATTCGAACTCACAACCCCTGGATTGACAGCCCGCGTCGCTACCGACTGAGCTACCGGGGCTCGACATGCCTAATATAACCCAACTGTTTATGTTTACGTTTTGATAATGCAAGTTAGAACGAATGTTATCTATAAAGAAATGACTCAATTACGCAAACAGGCATTCATTTACATAATATATTTAAATACAAAATACAAAGACAAATTATCATAATAAAGAGAAGTAAACTAGTTTGAAGTAGCTACGAATACTGTGTTAATGTATGATGTATTAAATGAGCCGTCTCGCATTGTGGACTCTACGTAAAGTATCGACCGGATCAGTCTAAGCATGCCGCGCAGGCTTACCCGGATAGAAACGTTTCGTCTCCTGTGGATTTTCTGTTTCAGGAATCTTTACTCTGTAACTCTATCCCCCTAATACGGAATTTTACGGTTGTTGTTTCGATCATTCTAGAACAGGCTGATTTGGACCTACACCGGTTTCAAATGTTTAACGGTTGTTTTTTCGCTCATTCTAGAACAGGCTGGTTTGGACCTACACCAGTTTCAACTGTTTTATGGTTGTTTTTTCTCAGATTCTAGAACAGGTTGGTTTTGGACCTACACTGGTTTCAAATGTTTTACGGTTGTTGTTTCGCTCATTCTAGAACAGGTTGATTTTGGACCTACACTGGTTTACAGGTTCCAAATGTTTTACGGTTGTGTTTTCGCTCATTCTAGAACAGCCTGGTTTGGACCTACACTGGTTTCAAATGTTTTACGGTTGTTTTTCCGCTCATTCTAGAACAAGCTGGTTTGGAACTACACCGGTTTCAAATGTTTTATGGTTGCTTTTTCGCAGATTCTAGAACAGGTTGGTTTTGGACCTACACTGGTTCCAAATGTTTTACGTTTTTTTTTCGCTCATTCTAGAACAGCCTGGTTTGGACCTACACTGGTTTCAAATGTTTTACGGTTGTTCTTTCGTTCATTCTAGAACAGGCTGGTTTGGACCTACACCGGTTTCAAATGTTTTATGGTTGTTTTTTCGCAGATTCTAGAACAGGTTGGTTTTGGACCTACGCTGGTTTCAAATGTTTTACGGTTGTTGTTTCGCTCATTCTAGAAAAGGCTGGTTTGGACCTTCACTGGTTTCAAATGTTTTACGGTTGTTTTTTCGCTCATTCTAGAACAGGATGGTTAGGGATCTACACTGGGCACAAACTCACCGAGGATTAGTTTTCCAAGATTAACGCTAATAATAACATGAATGGTGTTCTTTCTATAAAACAATTTAAAATGCTGCTAAATAAGATGCAATTTGATGTAACCCTTTCCCTGCAGCAGTCACTTTGAGAACGTCTGGGCAAACATATGACACAATTCAGAATATTGATAAGAGTTGAAAACATTGTTGCACAAGCGGAAATTGCTCAACATGAGCATTCCTTCTTATTCACAATTTTTTCAAAAGTCGTCTGGTGCAGGTGCGTCAAAATGCGTCTACAGGTGGAAAAGGTTTTAATATTCACGGATGAATTAACTCCCTTGAGTTTTGACATGACAAGTCATTGCGCTTTGTTAGTTTCTCGCTCGTGAGAGGACTTTATATTTCCGGGTCCATATTTTTTCTACCATGGGGATCGAGTAGATTCAGATCCGGGCCGACCGACACAATACCGGCTGGGTTGATGGATCTGTGTGATTTCTGAAAATTGAATATGAGATCATTTTTATTGGTGACGGGAACGAAGGATATAACAAACACTCATGGTAGAGCGTCGGCCTCTCGTACCAAAGGTCCCGGGTTTAAATCCCGCGATGAGCGGGTTCTGCCATCGGGGGTTTTCCACACAAACGGCGCGAGTACTGGTTAAGTCTCCAGGAAGCAGACATCGAGCGCGCTTAAAATAAGCTGACAGCTTGTTTCGCAATCGATGTAAAAATAATTAAGTTTAAATTAAGCATGAATGAATACATTTTTAATTTCAATTAAAGTTTAACCCTTTCCCTCATATAGACGCTTTCTGACGCCTCTGCAGCAGACAGCTTTTTGAAAACATAGTGACAAAAGAAGCTTAAAACGAGCAATATCTCCTTTTGACACAATGTTTTCCACTTGTAGTCATAGGTTATCCATTAAATTATAGATATTTTCTGTTTTTTGACAAAATATGTCCAAAGTCGTCTGCTGCAGAATTGTCGGTTGAAGGAAAGGGTTGAAGGAATCAAACGTGTATGGTGTCTTACGTCGCTTTCAATCATGTCGAGGGCTTGGCGTGAAACGATTGTAACTAAAAACCTATTTTGAGAAACGTGGTTTAGGAGCAACTTTGACCCCTTTGTAAACAATGCAAATTTAGGTGCCATTGCTCAGTACGAGCAATGGCACCTAAATTTCCATTGTTTACCAAAAAATGTGATTTAACGCTTATATAGACTTAACGCTTATATGGCGAGGTTATTAATCGTGGTAAAAAAATATCAATTTTAGTTACAACCGTTTCACGCCAAGCCCTCGATGTCAAGTTATATCACGACGCCTCCTGTGTGAATTACCAGTACTAATAGTCCAGTTATTCCGACACAAGTGAGTCAATGCTAACCCTATAATCCTGGGCGCCAAAGAAGGGAAACAATTACAACCAATTTAAAAGTCTTTCGTATGACCTGTCCGGGGATCAAATGAGCCTGCAACCTCCCGCGCGCCCGACGCGGACTCTTTAACACTACACCAAACGTGGCGGTGGATTAAGCATGAAGCATCAAGCACTTCAAAATAGGTAGAGCCGGTAACATTCGTGAATGTTCGTGTGGTACATTCGTGAAATGTTCGTTATTCATTCGGAAATGTTCGTGGTACATTCGTGACTGTTTGTGGTTAACCGATTAAATCTGAGGATCGATCTATGCGAATATTCATTGAGTTACCCTGTCTAATTACAGTGGAATCAGGATAACTCGTAATCGATTCACGGAGTAACCCTGCCTAATTACAGTGGAATCACGATAACTCGTAATCGAAAGGGATGTATAAATAACTTCGAGTTATCATTTATGTATTGTCAGATTCGCAAGTCATTTGTAATTGTTTTTAAATGGTCTTCTCTTTCCGTATAAATAAAACATTAAACAACAAACACCCATATGCAAGTACCAGACGCGTGTCTATTTAATGAACACAGAAGCAGTTTAAGCAGTGAATTTTATATACATGTGACCTATTGTAATACGAGTTGAATTATCGTATTTATGTTTTACATATAACCTCTCAATTTCAAAATAAAGCAGTATTTTGTATTTTTGGAAATCCGTCTCGCCCAGGAACGACCAGAGATAAAAACCATTGTATGGAAAAACTCTGGAAACCTGTGTCAGTTTGTCAATGACAGATTTGAATGTTAGACCTCATTCTATGCAATTTGGTTATGTTAACCGTGAAATAACTATCGGAAATTTGACATGTACTGCTTGCTTTCGTCCGGTAGAATGACCATTTCCCGCCATCACGAACAATATATAGCCATAATTCCCGCCAAATACCTTGCTACCCGTGCACCCAAGCGCTTACGTATTAACCCTTGTGTATACGCTACGCGAAGACAAATATTTCACTCTCTTCTACGAAACGCGTGAAATATATATTCATTATGAAAAGCAAGCAATTGATCACAACCAATCAAGATTACAGCGAAGCAACTGTTCTGCTCAGCTGAGCAATACGAACTGCTGCTGCATCGTTTCCAAAGCAAGATGACCAAAAATACACTTCTGCCAACATATCTTGAAATCAGACAAGCTCTTTCAAAGAAGAAGAGCTTTTAAAGTTTGTAATGTTGCTATACTTAAACTATATTGTAAAGAACTGTTTAAGAAATAAACAAATCATCCTGACCATGTAGTGTTTAGTGATGTGCTCCTTATCCACGGTTTCTCCGATGCCTGTCATTTGATAAAGCTCTCTAGTGTAAGCCCAGATATTGGGGAATTCTATCAGCTTTTTCTTGTTACACTGTAATAGATTATAAGATATAAGCGTTACGACACGAGAATTGGAGAATTTCAGTAGCCATTATGTAGGTCCTTTTCAATTAAAGGCGTTGGTACAGTCTGATATTGGTCTCAGTTATAAACCTGCATATTTTCCGGTGCAAATATATGCAGATGTTTACACCGTATATAATAAAAGTAAACTGACGTTGCTGTAGCGGTAGTTCGTTTTGTATTGAGCTATTCAAAGCATGGGAAAATTGACATCTCACTCGATCTCCGGTTTCGTGAGATATACATTTTCCTATGCTTCTCGTAGTACAATACTAACCGATGTATCTCTTTTGCAACATAACATTACCTATTACTTGATCGCTACTTATTTAGCAAATACTAAGCCATACATTTGAAAACAAACTTAGGGGCTATAAGAACCCAACATGATAAGTGTGAAATAACCTTCCACCTTAAGCAACAAGATCCTTATTTGTTCCCTGCAGAAACGCATCCATACCTTAAAGTGTCCATGGTAGACCCAGTCAAATCTGATCAATGTTGTAAACAGTCTGACATCTGCCTCTGTAAATGTAGACCCTGCCAGGTATCGTTGTTTCGACAGTATGCCTTCCACCTGTAATAAGAGTAAACACAAACAGCATAAGGAAGTGATCTTTTGAATTTGAAATTTGAAATTCGGCAATGAAAGGGTTAAATCAATCGATCTATACTACGTGATCTAAATGTACACTATATGTAAGACGTTTCAAGAATGCTTTCAGCTAACAGTGCACATCCAGATGCGGCTGCATGTGTGTATGCTCAGGGTGATCTGAATCTTCACTCATTCGAAACTGCTAAATGGTTGGTTTTCTTCGTTCGCCGCTCACTTATCTTTTCTAAGGCATTAAACAGCTCAGTTACGGCCGTGTCGTAAGCTTCCTGACTCTGTGCAAAACCAGATCTATATACCCCGTTGTTTATACTTCTACAAATAAGCAAAAAGAAAAACGAATAAATTGGCTTGTATGCACGGTGTTTTATGCCGCTTTCAACAATTTTCGAAGTTATATCACGGTGTTTCATGTCTAAGCTACCAGTACTACCTTTGCCGAGCCCCGGTAGCTCAGTCGGTAGCGACGCAGGCTGTCAATACAGGGGTTATGAGTTCGAATCCCGGCTCGGCCAACTTTCTTTCCGTCGTTTGACAAAAGTCAATGCGACATGCGTCATTCGTCTTCCACCAATTGGCTAAGTCTATGTAGAAAAGCAGCCTGTTGCTTGGGAAGATTGTTGTGTGGAGTACTGGTGTGAGAAAACCAGGAAATACATGAGTAGGTGAACTGGCCGCCGTGATATGACTCAGAAAATGTTAAATTGGCGTTAAACCCCAAACAATCAATCAACTAGTACTACCTTCGACGTCGCGTCAGATGTTGGTGTACAAAACAGTAACACGCCGTAAAGCTAAAATACATGCAATTAACGTCGTGAAAAAGAAAGTCTAAATTAGAACATTTGTTCTTCACTAGCGAGTCAGTCGTAATGCTAACCCAACACTCATGAGCGTCAACGAGCGGACGCTTTACCACTACACAACCTAGGGGTCTCAAACACGAGTATAACTATATTATCGTCGTACTATTATTCTGAGGCTAAAACCAAACATGTCTATTGGCAAATGTACAAATTGACTTGTGTGAACATTGTCTATCCAAGTCAGCCGATGCATCCGCAAAGTCTGGTCAAAATCTGCACTGTTCACATAGTACTTACACAAGCTTGCTTTTGTAAATTTTCGTAATACTGAGCAGATCGACAGGTTGATCAGAACCTACAGTGTTCATAAATGTACCTGTTCGTGATGAATGACTCATGCTGTATGATCATTTCTAATATTGTGAAGTTGTAACTTGTTGAAAACAAGTTAATTATAATTGATGACAGTCGCGGAATTCGTACACAAAGGGAGCCGTATGGTGATAATCAAATGGCCGCGAACAGGCGAATATAGCTTTCTGACCACTGCACATGGAGACGCGGTCCCTTGGTTAAAAATGTGTGGGTTTGTGTACATAGCGAAACTGGATAAATCGAACTATCATCTGATTTCGAAGGCGGTGGGCCGAATGTGTTAATATGTAGGCAGCACAGGTATATCGTAGCATTTCCTTTTGGAAATCACTAAAACAACACTGAGGTAAAATATTGTCGGGCACCATCAAACATTGGAGGTGTATCTCTATCAGCCAATGAAAAATGGGATTAGTTTCTATCACTCAATGAAATATCTTGACACAACTGTCATGTTATATGAAAATGAAAATTTGATATCTCAAAGCAGTTGTTGTTTGCGGCAATTGAAAATACCAAAGGATATTTTCATTGTTGATGTAATAGTAAATAGTAATAGTTCTTTTTTATAAAATCAGATCTTCTAGGTAATAGTAAAATGCGAACAATTAGTATATTTTTTAACAGGTTACGATACTGGAACCTGTGTTAAGGGGTCATTTAAGTTTAATAATATCTGTTTGTAAAAAAGCTTTTTCGTGGATTGGGACAAATCATAAAATATAAGTAAGGACTGACAATACTGATTGTTGATTGGCAGAAAAACTACTACCAAGAATATGGCCGCATTATAGCAAACTGTTTGTAAATAAACCATGTTTACAGGAAATTCAGAGAGTTACTACTTTGGTAATCAAGGATATACAATATTTTAAAATGGGTATAATTCACTGTGAAAAGAAGGTAGTAATGCGAGTTTATAAATATAAGTTAAACGGTCAAAAACATACATTTATACGAACAGTTATCTATCTTGATTACAGATAATTTATTTTGTGTAATCAGATTTAACTCTTTCAGCGCCACAGGCAATATTGAGTTTTTTACAAACAATGCAGATTCAGGTGAGTCAGCTCGTAACGAGCTGTCTCACCTGAAATCAGCATTGTTTGCCCTTTAGTTACCAAAATGTTCCAAAACTTTCATAAATTGAGAAATAGACACACCCTATTTTGAACATGGAAGAGTCTACTTTAAACAATTCGGTGCTAAAAGAGTTTTTGCTTAATCGTGTAAGACCAATCATGGCAAATCAGATAAGACGAAAAAAAGAGAAAATGCTTGAAATAAGCAATAGCTTATACTCCCTCGATACAATTATCTGCTATAAACAAACATGATTGTTATACAGGGATATAATTACCTGCTATATATAAACATGATTGTTATACACGGATACAATTACCTGCAATAAACAAACATGATTGTTATACACAGATACAATTACCTGCTATAAACAAACATGATTGTTATACACAGATACAATTACCTGCTATAAACAAACATGATTGCTATACACGGATACAATTATCTGCTATAAACAAATATGATTGTTATGCACAGATACAATTATCTGCTATAAACAAACATGATTGCTATACACGGATACAATTATCTGCTATAAACACATATGATTGTTATGCACGGATACAATTATCTGCTATAAACAAACATGATTGTTATACACATATACAATTATCTGCTATAAACAAACATGCTTGTTATGCACGGATACAATGATATGCTATAAACAAACATGATTGTTATTCACAGATACAATTATCTGCTATAAACAAATATGATTATTATGCACGGATACAATTATCTGCTATAAACAAACATGATTGCTATGCACGGATACAATTATCTGCTATAAACAAACATGATTGTTATACACAGATACAATTACTTGGATTACAATTGAATTGCCGAATAGCTTTATCTATGAGGCTGCGTTATGACAAGCTCAGTCTCCATGTACATTTCGTATGCACATGTAATTTTTTTGACGATAAACCATATGTGTTAAAGTCATATAAATAAAGGTTATATTGTGTTCTGTTATACTTACGGATATACCCAACTGTTAACTGCATCTATTTCTTTCTTTAACGATTCGGGGTATAGATCTAGTTCTTTTTGATCAGGTGTTTCATAAAATTCATTGAACTCCGTATTCAGCATCCGTATAATTTCGCTCGACTCATTGTTCACGATTGTCTGGTTGTTGTTGTCCCACAGTGTCGGTACAGTGAAGGAACCGGCGTAATCTGGGATTGTAAACGATTATCTCATACAAAAAGTCATAGTCATACATGTAAAAGATTTGTTTGTTTTATTGCAGTTTTACGCCATTTTCCATATTATTTCAGTTATATCACGGTTACAGTTCCCTTAATTACACCAGTACTAGGCTAGGAAATATGCCTTGCCCAAGGACAATCCACCTTCACCATTGCGCGGCGACTGGGAATCGAATCCGGGATTCTTACATGTAAAAGATACAACATTTCTAATCGCTTTTCTGTTTTAACTCTTTCTTCGAAAACACAATCCGATATATCGTTTGTTAAGAGTTTCTATTTATAAAGAGTTTATCTTAATTGATTTATATAACGTACACCGTCATTCTTGCTTTGTCTGCAAATAAACTTTGAAACATTAATATTACTGTAGTACATTCAATAACCCAATAAAGAACCCCATGTATTAATTTGTGAATAAGAAAACAATAAAGTGAAAAGGTCATCAGTGTTCTGCAATGAGCCCATTACCGTCAGTAATGTCAGCGCTTTGATTACTATACCTGGATTGACCTTGAAATAGAGCTCTCTCAAATAGTTGCATCCGTTAGGGTCCAGCTCGCATTTTGGTGCTAAAAGAGTTTTTGCTTAATCGTGTAAGACCAATCATGGCAAATCAGATAAGACGAAAAAAAGAGAAAATGCTTGAAATAAGCAATAGCTTATACTCCCTCGATACAATTATCTGCTATAAACAAACATGATTGTTATACAGGGATATAATTACCTGCTATATATAAACATGATTGTTATACACGGATACAATTACCTGCAATAAACAAACATGATTGTTATACACAGATACAATTACCTGCTATAAACAAACATGATTGTTATACACAGATACAATTACCTGCTATAAACAAACATGATTGCTATACACAGATACAATTATCTGCTATAAACAAATATGATTGTTATGCACAGATACAATTATCTGCTATAAACAAACATGATTGCTATACACGGATACAATTATCTGCTATAAACACATATGATTGTTATGCACGGATACAATTATCTGCTATAAACAAACATGATTGTTATACACATATACAATTATCTGCTATAAACAAACATGCTTGTTATGCACGGATACAATGATATGCTATAAACAAACATGATTGTTATTCACAGATACAATTATCTGCTATAAACAAATATGATTATTATGCACGGATACAATTATCTGCTATAAACAAACATGATTGCTATGCACGGATACAATTATCTGCTATAAACAAACATGATTGTTATACACAGATACAATTACTTGGATTACAATTGAATTGCCGAATAGCTTTATCTATGAGGCTGCGTTATGACAAGCTCAGTCTCCATGTACATTTCGTATGCACATGTAATTTTTTTGACGATAAACCATATGTGTTAAAGTCATATAAATAAAGGTTATATTGTGTTCTGTTATACTTACGGATATACCCAACTGTTAACTGCATCTATTTCTTTCTTTAACGATTCGGGGTATAGATCTAGTTCTTTTTGATCAGGTGTTTCACAAAATTCATTGAACTCCGTATTCAGCATCCGTATAATTTCGCTCGACTCATTGTTCACGATTGTCTGGTTGTTGTTGTCCCACAGTGTCGGTACAGTGAAGGAACCGGCGTAATCTGGGATTGTAAACGATTATCTCATACAAAAAGTCATAGTCATACATGTAAAAGATTTGTTTGTTTTATTGCAGTTTTACGCCATTTTCCATATTATTTCAGTTATATCACGGTTACAGTTCCCTTAATTACACCAGTACTAGGCTAGGAAATATGCCTTGCCCAAGGACAATCCACCTTCACCATTGCGCGGCGACTGGGAATCGAATCCGGGATTCTTACATGTAAAAGATACAACATTTCTAATCGCTTTTCTGTTTTAACTCTTTCTTCAAAAACACAATCCGATATATCGTTTGTTAAGAGTTTCTGTTTATAAAGAGTTTATCTTAATTGATTTATATAACGTACACCGTCATTCTTGCTTTGTCTGCAAATAAACTTTGAAACATTAATATTACTGTAGTACATTCAATAACCCAATAAAGAACCCCATGTATTAATTTGTGAATAAGAAAACAATAAAGTGAAAAGGTCATCAGTGTTCTGCAATGAGCCCATTACCGTCAGTAATGTCAGCGCTTTGATTACTATACCTGGATTGACCTTGAAATAGAGCTCTCTCAAATAGTTGCATCCGTTAGGGTCCAGCTCGCATTTTGGTGCTAAAAGAGTTTTTGCTTAATCGTGTAAGACCAATCATGGCAAATCAGATAAGACGAAAAAAAGAGAAAATGCTTGAAATAAGCAATAGCTTATACTCCCTCGATACAATTATCTGCTATAAACAAACATGATTGTTATACAGGGATATAATTACCTGCTATATATAAACATGATTGTTATACACGGATACAATTACCTGCAATAAACAAACATGATTGTTATACACAGATACAATTACCTGCTATAAACAAACATGATTGTTATACACAGATACAATTACCTGCTATAAACAAACATGATTGCTATACACGGATACAATTATCTGCTATAAACAAATATGATTGTTATGCACAGATACAATTATCTGCTATAAACAAACATGATTGCTATACACGGATACAATTATCTGCTATAAACACATATGATTGTTATGCACGGATACAATTATCTGCTATAAACAAACATGATTGTTATACACATATACAATTATCTGCTATAAACAAACATGCTTGTTATGCACGGATACAATGATATGCTATAAACAAACATGATTGTTATTCACAGATACAATTATCTGCTATAAACAAATATGATTATTATGCACGGATACAATTATCTGCTATAAACAAACATGATTGCTATGCACGGATACAATTATCTGCTATAAACAAACATGATTGTTATACACAGATACAATTACTTGGATTAGAATTGAATTGCCGAATAGCTTTATCTATGAGGCTGCGTTATGACAAGCTCAGTCTCCATGTACATTTCGTATGCACATGTAATTTTTTTGACGATAAACCATATGTGTTAAAGTCATATAAATAAAGGTTATATTGTGTTCTGTTATACTTACGGATATACCCAACTGTTAACTGCATCTATTTCTTTCTTTAACGATTCGGGGTATAGATCTAGTTCTTTTTGATCAGGTGTTTCACAAAATTCATTGAACTCCGTATTCAGCATCCGTATAATTTCGCTCGACTCATTGTTCACGATTGTCTGGTTGTTGTTGTCCCACAGTGTCGGTACAGTGAAGGAACCGGCGTAATCTGGGATTGTAAACGATTATCTCATACAAAAAGTCATAGTCATACATGTAAAAGATTTGTTTGTTTTATTGCAGTTTTACGCCATTTTCCATATTATTTCAGTTATATCACGGTTACAGTTCCCTTAATTACACCAGTACTAGGCTAGGAAATATGCCTTGCCCAAGGACAATCCACCTTCACCATTGCGCGGCGACTGGGAATCGAATCCGGGATTCTTACATGTAAAAGATACAACATTTCTAATCGCTTTTCTGTTTTAACTCTTTCTTCGAAAACACAATCCGATATATCGTTTGTTAAGAGTTTCTATTTATAAAGAGTTTATCTTAATTGATTTATATAACGTACACCGTCATTCTTGCTTTGTCTGCAAATAAACTTTGAAACATTAATATTACTGTAGTACATTCAATAACCCAATAAAGAACCCCATGTATTAATTTGTGAATAAGAAAACAATAAAGTGAAAAGGTCATCAGTGTTCTGCAATGAGCCCATTACCGTCAGTAATGTCAGCGCTTTGATTACTATACCTGGATTGACCTTGAAATAGAGCTCTCTCAAATAGTTGCATCCGTTAGGGTCCAGCTCGCATTTTGGTATCTGAAAATATTAATACTCAAACTACTCGAAATTGCGTAAATATCTGCAATGATGAGATATCCTTTATTTAGTAAGGGGCTCTTCAGAGCAAATTGCTATAGTAGGCGATTACCGAAGACACTCATCGAAATCTTGTCTGGAATCAGTCCCCATTGTTTAAGTCTTAATATGGCTCTCCATTACTGACCACCATTTCGCGTTTCAGAGAGATGTCTTCATATACGTAATTGTATATAATGTCAATGAAATAACATGCATCTGTGGAATATTTTTTTAAAATGAATGTTTTGGTTCCATTATCGAACAGCAAAATAGTCCGTCACTAAATAAACAAAATGCGGTAACTCCAAAGAAATTTGCTTTTAAAATATATGAATTACAAAATTGTAAATTAAAATGTATTTCTACGCTTTCAACGTGACTTGATCACGCGTAAAGTTCATGTGTTATTCCTACATATTGTAAATCGAGTGGAGTAAAATCAGCTTCTCGATTCCGACTCAAAAACAAATACAGATAATCGAGTCCTAATAATTAAATATATACTAAAAGAAAATAAAATTATTGAAATGATAATAAAACAAGCAAATTCAGAGAATCATGGTCCCCCGCCAGGGTCAAGGTCACAAGAATTGATATTGATGGAAAGGGGTTGTCACAAGGAATACACATGTGAAATATGAAAGCAGTACCTATTACGGTTCAGAAGTAAGGGCCATAACTCCGTGAAAAATCATCCAACCGGAACGCAAACACGATATGCGCATCTACACTTGGTGGTGATCCTTCCTATGAAGTTTCATAAAATTCCAAAAAGCGGTTGCAGAGAAATAGCCCGGAAATGAATTTAGTCATACATAGCCTGATGGTGGAGTAAAGGGCCATAACTCCGTGAAAAATAATCCAACCGTAACGCAAACACGATCTGCGCATCTACACTTGGTGGTGATCCTTCCTAAAAAGTTTCATCAAATTCCAAAAAGCGGTTGCAGAGAGATAGCCCGGAAATGAATTAAGTCATACATAGCCGGATGGTGGGGTAAAACTCCGTGAAAAATCATCCAACCGGAACGCAAACACGATATGCGCATCTACACTTGGTGGTGATCCTTCCTATAAAGTTTCATAAAATTCCAAAAAGCGGTTGCAGAGAAATAGCCCGGAAATGAATTTAGTCATACATAGCCTGATGGTGGAGTAAAGGGCCATAACTCCGTGCAAAATAATCCAACCGGAACGCAAACACGATATGCGCATCTACACTTGGTGGTGATCCTTCCTATGAAGTTTCATAAAATTCCAAAAAGCGGTTGCAGAGAAATAGCCCGGAAATGAATTTAGTCATACATAGCCTGATGGTGGGGTAAAGGGCCATAACTCCGTGCAAAATAATCCAACCGGAACGCAAACACGATATGCGCATCTACACTTGGTGGTGATCCTTCCTATGAAGTTTCATAAAATTCCAAAAAGCGGTTGCAGAGAAATAGCCCGGAAATGAATTTAGTCATACATAGGGGTAAAGGGCCATAACTCGTCAGGGTCAAGGTCACAAGGTCAAAAAAATTGGTATTGATGGAAAGGGGTTGTCACAAGGAATACACATGTGAAATATGAAAGCAGTACCTATTACGGTTCAGAAGTTATGACCAAGGTTAAAGTTTTTGTGACAGCGTGACTGACGGACGGACTGACGGACGGACTGACGGACGGACTGACGGACGGACGGACTGACGGACGGACGGACTGACTGACGAATGAGAAATAATAGTCCCCAGCTTTCGCTAAAAGCGGGGGACAATAAATAGTTTACAAAATATAACAAATACGGTACATGTGTTAGTAAGCCTATGCGTCGGAATTCCAAAATTCCTCTAGAATACAATGTACAAGACGCTTTTCAGCCGTAACGTTAACAATCAGCTTCACAACCAAAATTTACGAAATAAACAGGAATAAACCGAAATATACGCAATACACATCCAGAAGACAGAACAATTACAATTTATTACAATGATATTTTTCATAAAATGGAATATATATTGTTTGTATTGTTAAATGTTGGTTAGTTTAGTAGTAGTTTTATATTTTATTTAAGTGACACGTAATACAAGTTATACATACAATATAATAATACAACAGTATAGCATTTGTTACATATTGGGCGTTTTACCCAGCCATACAAATGGCTTATGAGTCACTAGACATCAATCAATATAAGTACTAATAAGACGTGTTAATAGATGATAATATGATATATGAATAGTTATTAAACATGATTATTTCAGATATTTTTAAATAACAATTTTGTATATATATATATAGCAGATTTCATAGTAAGTCTTTTATCTGTCAGCATGTATTTCAGTCGTTGGGCAAATGGCACATCTAAAAAAGTCTGGCAAAATTCTAGTTGCATAATTATAAAATAAAAGTCTCAAGTGAGAGTATTTTATACATTGAAACAGGAAGTGATACTCCGTTTCCACCACTTTTGGTAAATTACATATCTCACAGTCTTTCTTTAATTCTTAAATTCCTAAAGCGTCCTGTTTCAATACGAAGAGGTTAAGTTCCAGTCCTAACTTGTGCTATGAAAGAGCGAAGGTGTCTCGGTAGGACCATTTTAACGTGGTTAGCTTCAGTATAACACACAGATATTTTGTATTAAAACTATTCAGACGTAATCATACACCTTTTCCGATTTTGTAATGATAAAGTTGATTGGCTCCAGTGTGAAAAGTCATGTTATGATAATGAAAGCAAATGCGGATTTATAAATCTAAAACCTACCTTATCAGTAAATTTCCAGCCCTGTCCTTCCATCAACCAATCAACCACAGTAACGGATATGACTTTACTCAATCCCTTCAAGTTACGGACGATCAGTACCCTATGGGCCCATGGACAAGCCAGTGACACATAGACATGGTAACGGTTAACCTCCGCCTTAAAGCCTGTAGATCCGT
This sequence comes from Serripes groenlandicus, assembly GCA_031761405.1. Lineage (NCBI taxonomy): Eukaryota > Metazoa > Mollusca > Bivalvia > Cardiida > Cardiidae > Serripes > Serripes groenlandicus. The sequence goes on from JASEVX010000017.1 coordinate 9,140,687, forward strand.
CAGCTGTTAACAAATATCGAGCAATTCTGAATCCTTAGTAGACCAATTTTAATAGCGTGCTTGTAAGGGATTGGGTAAATGTGTATTTATGGATCACAGGGTTATGCTGAATTGGTCTGTAAATGCACCATGGGTAACTAGTCCCCATGATCCATTATTGACCTCTCGGCGCATTAATTTCTTAGCATTTGTTAATTTTATATTGGAGTACTCAGGTCTTAAGTTTTTCATTGATGTTCCAACATTGTTATAATGATCTTTTTTGGGTGACCTTAACCTATTAAATGCAGTTTTGTTGAATCCATGATGAACTATTTTTTCCGCACAGTCTCATCCTAAAATGCGTTGTATGTTGTACAGCAATTGGTAGGCTGCCAACTCCGAAAAATGGTATATCTTCTATGATACGATTGAATTAATCGCTATATGTGTCAGCATGTAGCTAAATGGTTAACCTCAACACTGGTAACAAGGATTGTATTCGCAAACGATCGGTTTACGAACATCACACTTAAACAAGAAATATCTTTAAAAAAGATAAACGTAAAACAATATGTGAAAACACTAAGAAACGTATCATATGCGCATATTATTTTACTTGAATATCACAGAGACATATAAACACTGTGTTTATATGTCTCTGAAAATCAGAAAGATTTTGCTTAGTTTGAAAAAGGTTTCTACACAAATTTGTGCCATGACAAATACGTCACATGACTGGAGATTACGCGAGGCTCCCAATGGGTGTATACGTTTCAATTGACGATAAATAACTTAGAACTTATCATGTTTCAAAAATAATTAATATTTTGCTCTTAAATATTATATTTCATACGTTTTCACTGATTTTTTCACTGATATTTATTTCTTAAGGAAAACAATTAAAGGTTAGTATACAGAACATTTCATTTTAAAACTGCACCTTATAAGTGCCTCTCGTAGTATCGCCAACTTGACCATGAACCAATCAAAACGTTTCATTTCCTGTATTTCTTCCACATTATTCATTAAATATAACATTTGATTGGTCTACAATCTAGATCATTTGTTTAACATCTAGGTCAAAACTGAGGTTATATGTCTATCGACGAAAAAACAACACTAACGGTGAAAGTTGACAGGTCGGACACAGGTCTGCAACACTTTTTCGAGCCCATCTCTGCTTATAAACGGATTTAAACATATGAAACAATTGGTTGCAGCATGAATTTTCTATGACATCTAAAAAATACACCATATTAATATGAAACTCATGAGTGATTTTACGTCATTAGCGCATTGTGTTTACTCACGATCACATCATATGTGTGTACTTTCGAAAAATAAAAACAATACTGATATGTTGTAGAATTTGATCCTAATTGTAACAGTTTATTTCCTTGGTCGCTTAAACTGAACCGGCCAATCACAGTTCTCCTTAAAAATATCTGCAAAACGAGGTAGCAGACCCGTGTCCGGCCTGTCAAAATTCACCATTATTGTCACGATTTAAAGTCTGGTAAATCGATCGTTTGCGGATAAAATCCTTGTGACCAGTGTTTATGGTAACCATTTAGCTACATGCCGATACATAGCGCTTTATTCTATCGTCGTCTTTTATTTTGTATTGGACCAAAATGAAAACATTGGTCAAATCTGGCTAACGAGATATGGAAAATAGATTTTCCTTTTTTTTTATTATTATTAAAGTCCGAGGCCCTAAGAGGAAAAAAAAAGTTACTATTTCATAGAAAACAATAATTGCAATCAACAAGATAATGTCATGACGGCCTTTTTTAACGTCTTAGGCTACGATAGTGGAACCAATGATTATATATAACACACATGGTTTGTTTTATTTAGTTGAGGTTTTACGCCGTTTTCAACATCATTTCAGTTATATCGCGGCAACATTTCACTTATTCACTAGCCCTAGGAAATGCGACTTGCCCGAGGGCTCCACCATAAACACCGCGACTTGGGATCGAACCCGGGACGCCCAGTTCCAAATCACCGACGCTAACCACTCGGCCGAGGCGGATTGCGCTACACCAAAGTTATGCCCGAAAATGTGTAGTTGTCATGTTGGACAGATCGAAACCTCCGTATAATATTGTAATTACAATACAGTGTAGTTTCAGTGTAGATTTAACTCTTTCCCTCATATTACAATTCTGCAGCAGACGACTTTGAACATATTTTGTCAAAAAATAGAAAATCTCTATAATTGAAGTGGAAAACATTGTGTAAAAAGGAGAAATTGCATGTTTTGTGCAATTTCTTCTTTTGTCACTATGTGTTCAAATAGCTGTCTGCTGCAGAGGCGTCAGAAAGCGTGTATATGAGGTAAAGGGTTAATACAGTAAATATGTTTAAGTTTTTCCCATGTGAAAACCAATTTCGTTTGTTCGAAACGAAATAATATTACACGTCCAATGGTAATATTGCGTGTCTAGTTAATGCATCCCTTATACTGAGCACAGGGACTTTGCTCATGACCTACTCTATGCATAGATATTAATATCTATGCATAGAGTAGGTCATATCTATTTTTAGAGGAGCAAGTCCCTGTGTACTGAGCATACAGTATAGTGGAATTTAAGTTTTTGCGTATTCAAAAAAAGTAAAGATACATCATATGTTATTTAAAATAATGTTTATAGCACCGATAAGCTGTCCATAACGACAAAAGTGATTATGTTGCTATAGTTTCACGTTTTATTGATGCTCATGTGATGCGCGTGATGAAACCACAAGGAGCTGGCACGGTGTATACATCGTTTAAATGGACTCAAAGTCAATGCTACTGAAATTCTGTTTGAAGTGTTTGCGGTTATTGAAACCGTAACATATTAGCAAAACAGAAATGTGGAACATTTGTAATTAACCCTTTCCTACCTACAGACGCATTAAAAGCAAGTATCAAAGGTTCCTGGTTCGAGTCCCGTGATGAGCGGTTCCTGACTTTGGGATTTTTCCACACAAACGGCGCGAGTACTGGTTAAGTCTACAGGAAGCAGACATCGAGCGTGATTAATATAAGCTGAAAGCTTGCTTCGCAATCGATGTAAACTAAATAATGTTTAAATTAAAAGCAAGCAATCTTTGAAATCATTGTGGCAAAATGAGATATTGCTCATCAAGAGTAATTTCTCCTTTTTTCTCAATGATTTCCACACTATTCAATAATTATACTTCCATTTATAGAGAGTTTGCATATTTCATCCTAATTCTTTTGTAATGTCAACTGCTGCAGATATAGTGCATGTGGGAAAGGGTTACGGAAAAGAATCGGATGGCAGACTTACCCGAAATCCTTTCTCTAAACTGGGAGTCTCTACGAACGAAAGCTCCCTTCTTGTCAAGGTACTTGGCAACAGTCGACATTTTTCGGCTTCAGAGAGAGAGAGAGAGAGAGAGCAGACTTACCCGAAATCCTTTCTCTAAACTGGGAGTCTCTACGAACGAAAGCTCCCTTCTTGTCGGTACTTGGCAACAGTCGACATTTTTCGGCTTCAGAGAGAGAGAGAGAGAGAGAGAGAGAGAGAGAGAGAGAGAGAGAGAGAGAGAGAGAGAGAGAGAGAGAAGAGAGAGAAAGAGAGAGAAAGAGAGAGAAAGAAAGAGAGAGAAAGAGTGAGAGAGAGAAGAGAGAGAGAGAGAGAGAGAGAGAGAGAGAGAGAGAGAGAGAGAGAGAGAGAAGAAAAGTTGTCACAACTCTAATAACTTGTTAACCAATTTCACCACACATCTATAATCGACGACTTTAGAATGAGCCAAGCGAAATATGGAAAATCTCTAAAAATGTAAAATTGAATATAGTTGAAGCCATCGTGTTAAAACGTGACATTACTCATTACGAGTAATTTCCTTTTGACATATGAATGGTATTAATGGCTGTCCTGTTGCGGGGTTAGCATTACGACTGACTGGCTATAGTGTCGGGATAAATGGACCAGTAGTACTGGTTACTTACCCAGGAAACGCCGTGATATAACAGAACAATTCTTGAGAGCGGCATAAAGCACCTAACAATCAATTATTTTGTCATAATGTTTTCTAATGTCGTCTGCTGCAGATGCGTCAAAATGCGTCTGCATATAGGCAAAGGGTTATCTTAAAACTCTTAAAACTTTTTTTTCACTTGCAGTATGTTTAAAAAATAAAGTAAGTCTCTATATTCAAACATAATTAAGATTGACATAAAGCATAACGAGGGCTCGGTGCAAAACTATTGTAACTACATATTTTCAAGAAAATCACTTTTTTACTTTTTTTTTCCCATTAATATGAAATACATAAAGTCTGAAAATGTTGGAGCTGTACTCCTTATAGTCATGAAAGTATTTTAATATTGTGAAAATATTGTATCTCAAAATAAAATGTATTTTAATGCAAAACTATTGTATGTTGACTTACAATAGTTTTGCGCAAAAATCTATATTAAAGTTTCAAATTTGTATGTGCAAAACTATTGTATGTTGACTTACAATAGTTTTGCGCAAAAATCTATATTAAAGTTTCAAATTTGTATGTGCAAAACTATTGTAACTAGATTTGCAATAGTTTTGCATTACAAAGGGAGTTAAGTTTCGGGAGCAGAAAAACTGTTTCTAGTGCATTTCCAAAATAGATTTGCATTCAGAAAAAGACGAGAAATAACGAATGTTTTGGGAAAATATTGGCTTTATCTCGAAACATGAAAAAATTAAGTTAAATCTTTAAAAAGAAAATTGCCACAACAGCAGAAAAAGAAAAAAGTTATTGCTCTTTATTATGACCCCTACTTTAACCTGAAAGTTTTTTACTGCCGAATTTTGAATATTTTTCCAATATTTTAAAGTACCGGCCAGCAAGATGCAGAAAGGTAAGGTTTATAGCACTTATTTCTTATTTCCTTTGTTGAATATATACAAGTTTAAGAATTTGATGTTGAAATCATTCAGCTGGTGGGTGGGGCAATGACTTACTGTGTACACTTTATAGAATTTATTAAAAAGTTACTGTTATTTTTTTTTAAATAAGAACACTGATGAATTTTATACATAAAAAGAGAAATCCTATTATATTCATTCTTTTTATATTTAAATGGGGAGAGGTTTTTAATACTTTAATACTTTTGATTGAGATGCTTTATTATGCCTTTGCAGCAAACATTTGAAAGCACTGTGACAAAAGGAGAAATTATTCAACAATTATTCTTTCATTTATAGAACTGTTTCAATTTTTTTGTTTAGAACCTAAGAGGGTTTCGAAGTTGTGTGCTCTATATGTTTAGAATGTGGGAAAGGCTTAAAACATATTCTGTTGTTCTGTTAAGTCACTGTCTTCATTATAATAATGTATACTAGCTCAAGGTAGCTAATCTCATAAACAAACATTATCTAACCACTTTAGTATCATCTCAAATGTAAATTTCACTATTTTGCCTCTGTGTTAGTTATATCCAAAACATAATTTTGTTATAACAATGATGAATATAAAATATTTTCACATGAATTTGAAATAGTATGAACTGCAGAATATGGCATGTTAAATTACTAAAAAATACAAATATTATTTTAAAATACATAATTATATTCACTGTCATTGTATTTACATTCACATTGACAATTTTTTTAAATACACTTGTGACTACTTTGACTTTTTCAGCATGTCACCAAGCATGCCAAAAGTATTTGGGTGCAGGCAAACAGTGTGATGCCAACAACTTTGCATCCAATGCTCCACAAAAAAACAGAAGATCTTGACATTGTCCTTGAATGTGAAGACTAGTTATATCATGAAATGGGATTATAAAGTAGCCAACTTTTGATCACAGACTTACCAGATATGTATGAGAGTATGAAAAGTGAACACTACATAAATATGTGCAGGATTAGTCGAGGCGAAAGATGCCACAGAAGTATTTTTGAGTTGAATAAGATACAGACAAACAGTTTTCTGAAGATTTAAATCCTCTGCAGTATTTTATGTATTTGACCAACACTCACGAAGCTATGATGGTTTGCTCAGCTCAGATGGGACAACAGTACTCACTGCTCATAACGATTGTCCGCAACAACTTCAGTTTGTGGAAAATCTGTGTAACAGTTTAGGTGGCAAAGGCCAAGTTGTGCCCGTTGAAAAACCCATTATTAGTATTTCTGATGTTTCAGACCCAGAAACAGCTTTTGACAAGTTTAATGATGTAAGTGAAGGAGAGTACTCCTGCATAATGTTCTTTGCAGAAGAAACCTTAAAGGAAAAGATCAGAAAAATAGAGGAAGACGCATTTTACAACCACTGGTACAGATTCAGATATTTCGGTTAACAGTATTTATAATAGTACTACATGCAGTGTTGGTCAAATGACTGATAAAGATATAAGTTTGAGTAACATTGAAGACAATCTTTCACTTTCAAGGCTTATTTGTTTTTGTCAACCTAAGGGTACTGAAGCAGGTTCAGACAGCTTCTCTGACATAGAAAGCTCAGGAAATGAGTACAACTTCACATAATATGAGAGAGAGGTCCTTGAAGATAGCCTGTCTCAACCGGATTCCGAATCCTCAATGAAAGAGTTTATAACTATCAAAAAACAACAACATTGTAAAGGAAAAATCAATCATTCAGGAAAGAAAAAATATTTAAGAAAGGCTCGAGCCACATATAAAAGCCAAAATTGGGGTGAATTTTGGTTTTATAAAATCAGTGCAGATGTTTATCAGGTCACTGTTGCTATTTCTGGAACGAAACCATATCAGGTAGGGGCTTTTGACATTGCATTATGAATGTATACATAGTTTTCTTGAATCAATGACACAGAAAGGTAGAAGAAAATGTATCTTTACTCTGACGTTTATTAGTCTTGGGACAAGAATAGGTTCTATGCTGCAATGATCTTGTAGAGTTTTTACAACACCTTCTTGGGCTGCTGTAATAAGTGCTGCACGTGCACGCAAAATCCATATACTGTGACAGAAATCTATTCTTCCAAGTTCTCTGATTTTTTAAGAAGTTGCAGAACAGCTGAACATTTTTGTTTAAGATTTGGAAAGAAATAAAGTTGTTTGGTCTAAGATAAGAACACTGAAAATCACAATAGAACATCCACACCTCATGATATTTCAGTATGATTTTGGGAAACCATTGCACTTTCTAAACCTGATATAGACATAGATCTTGTGAAGTGGCACATCCAAGAGATTTTGATCTTAAGCAGCTTAACACAGAAAGGCCTGCAATAAACTGGGACAAGTATCATGACCTTCTATGCCTTTGTCCGAGTGGTATGATCCCTAAAATCCACCATAGTTTCTTTCCGTCGCTACCCCATTAGACAGAATAACACTTTAACTTGTGTCTTGAATTTTTATGGATCATGATAGGAAGTTACCCTAAATATTAATACTTAAGTACAAACTGATGTATTAGGCTTAAGAATTTACCAAGCTTGTTGGAAAACAATTGATGAGTTTCATGTAAATACTTACACAAATAAATTTATAAATTGATAACTTGTATTGTTTTGTTGCATAATCATGTTTGATATTGTTTGTGTAAGTTCTCTCATGAACTTAAATAAAACATTCCTTTGGTTCAGTATATCTTGTAGAAATTGTACAGTAAGTAAACATTTCAACAATGATTAATTATAACAAGAGGGTCACGATGACCCTAAATCAATCACCTGAGTGATAGTATAGTAGCAATTAATTATTTAACTTCAAATATCTCGGTTATTTACCCCTTTTCTGATTCCCACTTGCTGCCCTGTTTTTCAACCAACCAATATGGCTTGAACAGTTATTGTAGAGGGTCATTCAGGGAACATTTCTATCAATCATCTTAGAAACGGACAAGTGGATTATGGAGGAGAAGAATGTTAAATTTTGGGCATATTTCTAACTTTGTGATGCTGCAGTAACCAAAGTTCTACAAAGAATGAATGTCTTTGAACGATTTTGAACAAAGTAACGTTCCTGTAAAATAAAGTTTAAATTGGTCCAACGGTAATGTAGGAGTTGTCATTTGCTAAAAGTTAATTTTACCCCTTTTGTGATGACTCCTGGTTTCTATGATGTTCTACCCAGTCAATATGGCTTGAACAAATTAGTGCAGAGGACCAATGAAGTAAGATTTCTATGCAAATCTCCTAAAATCAGACAAGCACTTTCATCATAATGAAATTTGAAATTTTTGTCATTTTTACCCTTTTCTGATGCGGCCTGGCTGCCAATTTATTCAATATGGCCTGAACAATTTTTGTACAGGGTCACCCAAGGATTATTTCTTCCAACTTATATTGTAACCTGACAAGTAGATTCAGAGTAGAAGAATTTTAAAGTTTGGACAATTTCCCCCCTTTCTGATGCTGCAGCAACCAAAGTTCACAATGGAATTTAAATCTTTGAACAATTTTGAAAGAGGACCACCAAATGAACATTCCTGTGAAGTTTTATTATTATTTTAATAACAGTATTGTTCTTGCAAATGATTTGCTATTTTGATAACAGTAGTTTTGCAGTACAAAACAAACTTCAATTTGTTAATTAATATTGCAAAACTATTGCAAGTCAATGTGCAATAGTTTTGCAATATCAATGCAACAGAAAATGAATTAATTATAGTGCAAAACTATTGCAAGTCCAAAAATATCAATAAAATCATAATAAATCACTTTACTGTTCCCATAATGTTTTATCTGCATTGTTTATGTTCTTAAATATCACTATGTGAATAAGAAGTTCAATAAAACATGTTTTAACAAAACTCTTCAGTTTTTTCCCCCTGCTGTAAAAATGTGTAAAATGTAGTTACAATAGTTTTGCACCGAGCCCTCGATAAACTATATCTAACTCACCTTAAACACAGAGCTCGCAGATCTACCAAATTTTTACACGATCTATAATAAACAGATGCATTCACTTAAATAAATAATATACTGAGTTTTAAACGAAGTGTATCACGTTTACTACGTTATCTAAATGTTTATGTAGCCTTTGTGTATACATGCGTTCTATAATTTTTTCATAATGTTTTCTAATGTCGTCTGCTGCAGATGCGTCAAAATGCGTCTGCATATAGGCAAAGGGTTATCTAAAACTTTTAAAACTTTTTTTTCACTTGCAGTATGTTTAAAAAATAAAGTAAGTCTCAACAATTGCAGAGAAATATACTCTTGGAAAGCGATAACATTTCAAAATACATTCAATATAAATCTAAATCTATATTCAAACATAATTAAGATTGACATAAAGCATAAACTATATCTAACTCACCTTAAACACAGGGCTCGCAGATCTACCAAATTCTTACACGATCTAAACAGATGCATTCACTAAAATAAATACTATACTGAGTTTTAAACGAAGTGTATCACATTTACTACGTTATCTAAATGTTTATGTATCCTTTGTGTATGTGTTCTATAAAATGAGTGGATCAATAAACAGAACAAAAAATATCACATTGCGTTAACAATATGTTCTATTTTTTTACACCGACACGTTCTACATTCTACCCAACTTCTTTCGTCTCTTTTAGAATTTGAACTTTTGTTACAACCTATGCACGAAGATGGCCATCAGAGCTAAACATAAAATACTCTTTAAACAAACCAAATGTTTCTCCTAACTTTTTAAGTTACACCTTCTACGTTTCTCGCAACATTTCTTAATATATATACATAAATGTTTCGTTGGTGACCATCTATTGTTCAAACGGTTTCACTTCTCTACACAAGAAGGCAACCAGAGCTAAAAATAGAAACAAAAAATCCAAACATCTTCTAGACCACTGGCCCAATTTCAAAAATCAATTCACACAAATGTTGCTTAAATGACCTTTTTCCCAAAGTGTTCGACTGTATCCACTCCGCTGCACAAGCTAGTCGCCATATCTAAAGATATAAAACTCTTCAAACGATATATCCAAAAGATATGGCCAAAATTAAAAATTAATTCACTGTATTGTACAATCGGACTTTATACATGTACATTGTATTTAAATACTACAGATCAAGAGCTTCCAGTAATACTCCGGTTAAACTACGGTTTGCTACCTTTACAATTCAGCTGCGTATAGCGATTTATGGGTCTTAATGCATCAGTGTACCGTGAAGTCAGTGCATCCGTCACCTACTTTTTACAGTTCAGAGTCAGGCGAGTATTTGCGACTGCGCATCAGTCGCCAGGTCTCTACTGTAAATACTGAGGAGACTATGTGCATAAGCTAGCCAACGGCCCAACGCTCTACAAAGAAATACCAAGGCGAACCTGTACATCAACGCCTACTCTCTACAGTGAAAACTCAGTCGATGCACATAATCAGCCGCCCACTCAATACAGAAAGGACACAGGCGAGTATGTGCATAAGTCGCAAACTCTCTACAGTAAAGAAAAAGGAAAGTATGTGCATCAGTCGCAAACTCTCTACAGTAAAGAAAAGGGAGAGTATGTGCATCAGTCGCAAACTCTCTACAGTAAAGAAAAGGGAGGGTATGTGCATCAGTCGCAAACTCTCTACAGTAAAGAAAAAAGGACAGTATGAGCATCAGTCGCAAACTCTCTACATTAAAGAAAAAGTAGAGTATGTGCATCAGTCGCAAACTCTCTACAGTAAAGACCCTGGAGAGCCTGTGCATCAGTTGCACACTCTCTACAGTAAGGACACAGGAGAGTATGTGCATCAGTTGCACACTCTATATAGTAAAGACAAAGGACAGTCTATGTATCAGTCGCACACTTTCTACAGTAAGGACACAGGAGAGTCTGTACATCAGTTGCACACTCTATATAGTAAAGACACAGGACAGTCTACGTATCAGTCGCACACTTTCTACAGTAAGGACACAGGAGAGTCTGTACATCAGTTGTACACTCTATATAGTAAAGACACAGGACAGTCTACGTATCAGCCGCACACTTTCTTCAGTAAATACCCATGAGAGTATGTGTATCATTCGCACACTATCCACAGTAAGGACACAGGAGAGTCTGTGTATAAGTCGCAGACTTACTATAGTAAAAACACAGGAGAGTCTGTGCATCAGTCTCACACTTTCGACAGTAAAGACACAGGAGAGTCTGTGTATCAATCGCACACTCTCTACAGTAAATACCCAGGAGAGTATGTACATCATCCGCACACTTTCTACAGTAAGGACACAGGAGAGTATGTACATCATCCGCACACTTTCTACAGTAAGGACACAGGAGAGTATTTGCATCAGTCGCACACTCTCTACATTAAAGACCGAGGAGAGTCTGTACATCAATCGCACCCTTTATACAGTAAGGACACAGGGAGTCTGCGCATCAGTCGCACACTATCTACAGTAAATACACAGGTGAGTATGTGCATCAGTTGCACACTTTCTACAGTAAAGAGATAGAAGAGTATATGTATTAGTCGCACAATCTCTACAGTAAAAACCCAGGAGAGTATGTACATCATCCGCACACTTTCTACAGTAAGAACACAGGAGAGTCTTTGCATCAGTCGCATACTCTCTACATTAAAGACCGAGGAGAGTCTGTACATCAGTCGCACACTTTCTACAGTAAGGACACAGGAGAGTATGTGCATAAGTTGCACAATTTCTACAGTAAAGACACAGAAAAGTATGTGCATCAGTCGCACACTTTCTTCAGTAAAGAAACAGGAGAGTCTGTGCATCAGTCTCACACTTTATACAGTAAGGAAACAGGAAAGTCGGTGCATCAGTCGGACACTTTCTACAGCAAATACCCAAGAGAGTATGTACATCATCCGCACACTTTCTACAGTAAGGACACAGGAGAGGATGTGCATCAGCCGCACAAGTTCTACAGTAAGGACACAGGAGAGTCTGTGTATCAGCCGCACACTTTCTACAGTAAGGACACAGGAGAGTCTGTGTATCAGCCGCACACTTTCTACAGTAAGGACAAAGGAGAATATGTACATCATCTGCACACTTTATACAGTAAGGACACGTGATAGTCTGTGCATCATCCGCACACTTTCTGCAGTAAGGACACAGGAGCGTATGTGCATTAGCGGCACACTCTCTACAGTAAGGGCACAGGAGAGTATGTGCATCAGTTTCACACTTTCTACAGTAAGGTCACAGGAGAGTATGTGCACCAGTCGCACACTCTCTACAGTAAAGACACAGGAGAGTATGTACATCAGTCGCACACCCTCTACAGTAAAGACCCAGGAGAGTATGTACAACATCCGCACTTTTTCTACAGTAAGGACACAGGAGAGTATGTACATCATCCGCACATTTTCTACAGTAAGGACACAGGAGAGTATGTACATCATCCGCACACTTTCTACAGTAAGGACACAGGAGAGTATTTGCATCAGTCGCACACTCTCTACATTAAAGACCGAGGAGAGTCTGTACATCAATCGCACCCTTTATACAGTAAGGACACAGGGAGTCTGCGCATCAGTCGCACACTATCTACAGTAAATACACAGGTGAGTATGTGCATCAGTTGCACACTTTCTACAGTAAAGAGATAGAAGAGTATATGTATTAGTCGCACAATCTCTACAGTAAAAACCCAGGAGAGTATGTACATCATCCGCACACTTTCTACAGTAAGGACACAGGAGAGTCTTTGCATCAGTCGCATACTCTCTACATTAAAGACCGAGGAGAGTCTGTACATCAGTCGCACACTTTCTACAGTAAGGACACAGGAGAGTATGTGCATAAATTGCACAATTTCTACAGTAAAGACACAGAAAAGTATGTGCATCAGTCGCACACTTTCTTCAGTAAAGACACAGGAGAGTCTGTGCATCAGTCTCACACTTTATACAGTAAGGAAACAGGAAAGTCGGTGCATCAGTCGCACACTTTCTACAGCAAATACCCAAGAGAGTATGTACATCATCCGCACACTTTCTACAGTAAGGACACAGGAGAGTCTGTGTATCAGCCGCACACTTTCTACAGTAAGGACAAAGGAGAGTATGTACATCATCTGCACACTTTATACAGTAAGGACACGTGATAGTCTGTGCATCATCCGCACACGTTCTGCAGTAAGGACACAGGAGCGTATGTGCATTAGCGGCACACTCTCTACAGTAAAGCCACAGGAGAGTATGTGCATCAGTTTCACACTTTCTACAGTAAGGACACAGGAGAGTATGTGCATCAGTCGCACACTCTCTACAGTAAATACACAGGAGAGTATGTACATCAGTCGCACACCCTCTACAGTAAAGACCCAGGAGAGTATGTACAACATCCGCACTTTTTCTACAGTAAGGACCCAGGAGAGTATGTACATCATCCGCACATTTTCTACAGTAAGGACACAGTAGAGTATGTGCATCAGTCGCACACTTTCTACAGTAAGGAGACAGGGGAGTCTGCGCATCAGTCGCACACTTTTACAGTAAGGACACAGGATATTCTGTACATCATCCGCACACTTTCTACAGTAAGGACCCAGGAGAGTATGTACATCATCCGCACACTTTCTACAGTAAGGACACAGGAAACGCTGTGCATCAGTCTCACACTTTCTAAAGTAAGAACACAGGAGAGTCTGTGTATCAGTCGCATACTTACTATAGTAAAAACACAGGAGAGTCTGTGCATCAGTCTCACACTTTCTACTGTAAGAATACAGGATAGTATGTGCATCGGTCGCACACTTTCTACAGTAAGGAAACAGGATAGTCTGTACATCATCCGCACACTCTCTACAGTAAATATCCAGGAGAGTATGTACAACATCCGCACACTCTCTACAGTAAGGACACAGGAGAGTATGTACATCATCCACACACTTTCTACAGTAAGGACAAAGGAGTGGCTGTGCATCAGCCGCACACGTACTACAGTAAGGACACAGGAGAGTATGTACATCAGCCGCACACTTTCTACAGTAAGGACACAGGATAGTATGTGCATCAGTCGCACACATTCTACAGTAAGGACACAGGAGCGTCTGTGCATCAGTCGCACACTCTCTACAGTAAGGACACAGGAGAGTATGTACATCAGTCGCACACTCTCTACAGTAAGGACACAGGATAGTATGTGTATCAGTCGAACAATTTCTACAGTAAGGACACAGGAGAGTCTGTGAATCAGTCGCACACTGTCTACAGTAAGGACACAGGAGAGTATGTACATCAGTCGCACACTTTCTACAGTAAGGACACAGAAGAGTATGTGCATCAGTCACACACTTTCTACAGTAAGGACACAGGATAGTATGTGCATCAGTCGCACAATTTCTACAGTAAGGACACAGGAGCGTCTGTGCATCAGTCGCACACTCTCTACAGTAAGGACACGGGAGAGTATGTACATCAGTCGCACACTTTCTGCAGTAAGGACACAGGATAGTATGTGCATCAGTCGCACACTGTCTCCAGTAAGGACACAGGAGAGTCTGTGCCTCAGCCGCACACTTTCTACAGTAAGGACACAGAAGAGTATGAGCATCAATCACACACTTTCTACAGTAAGGACACGGAAGCGTTTGTGCATCAGTCTCACAATTTCTACAGTAAGGGCACAGAACAGTCCGTGCATCAGTCTCACACTCTCTACAGTAAAGACTCGTGCGATTTTGAGCATTAGCCGCCCACTCAAGTTTGAGACGACACAGGCTAGTCTCTGCATCAGCCTCATGTATAGTAAAGACTCGGGAGAGTTTGTGCATCAGTCGCCCACACTCTACAATAAGGACTCAAGAGAGTCTTAGCATAAGCCGTCCACTATATACTGTTAAGATTCAGGAGAGTATGTGCCTCACAGTCTCTACAGTTAAGACTCGGGACAATCTGTACATCAACCTTACAGTCTCTACAGTAAAGACCCAGGAGAGTATGTGCGTCAGCCTCACAGTCTCTACAGTGAAGACCCAGGAGAGTATGTCCATCAACCTCACAGCTTCTACAGTGAAGACCCAGGAGAGTATGTGTGTCAGCCTCACAGTCTCTACAGTGAAGACCCAGGAGATTATGTCCATCAACCTCACAGTCTCTACAGTGAAGACCCAGGAGAGTATGTGCGTCAGCCTCACAGTCAATTTAACACTCGTTTTGGATTGTTTAGATAAATAAACATCAACGATATATCGCGCAATTATACTCTCCTTTACGATGGTTGCTAAGGTCGTGAAAAATATAATTAAAAGAACCGCCATTGTTGTCGACTCGAAATTGAATCGTCGACAAAGTGATGTGTAACGCCTTTTCTAACAGTGTTTTCCATTAAGAACTCATGTAGTCTCTTATTCTTGTATTTACGCCTGGATATTTGTTTTTTTTATTACGATTTAGATGCCCCTTTAAAAGGGCATTTTGACCTCGCAGTATGTTCAGTAAAGCGAACACACATCTTTTATATACATATAAATGCTACTGCGTTGATCGGAGGATAACAAAACAAATCTGAAGACCTACCTTTAAAACAATAATTTGCTTATTCATCCTAGTAGTTATGAATCCCTCTTTATTTGTTGATACACGTATAATAGATCGTCAACGACAAACAAACAACAATCGAGCAATGTTATTGATGATCACGTCACATTATTACGTCAGAAACTACGTAGTTATTTTACTAGCACAGCTATCGCTATAAATAGACCAGATTGGGTTTTGTTTTTCACTACGTGTCATCTATAAAAGATGTACCAAACAATGTAAGTACTACGGTCCGTATAAGCCCAGCTTTTTTCTAGGACTATCAGAGAGTCGAACTTTGCGCAGATCACATCTGTAAACTGATATAGTCCCGTCTACATTGATACACAGCCTAAACAACACAGATGATCTTTATTTCATTTATATTTATAAATATGCCTCATTAGTTGATTTAGCCATTTTGATAGCTTCACTTCCTTGCGATGCACTAGGCCCTGACAGTAACAAAGAAGAGGTAAAAGTTAGCTGGTCTCTTAATCATAAAAGGTTGGATGAGAGCGCTTCGTAACGTTTCTGTATGGAAATAGTTCCGCCCTTAGCATTAGGACTACGTGAACAAGATCTGAGTACAATATCAATGCGTGCAATATCAACCCGTGCAATATCAACTGATATTGAATCATTATACCAAATGATAAATAGAAGGAACACTATCAAAGTATACAATAAATGCAAATATGGAATATAAATTTCCAGTATGATAAATGGATATATTATAGGGATAATACACATTTTCGAGGGCGTGAACATCTGCGGGCGCAGATGTTCACCCCGAGAAAATGTGTATTTTCGCTATTATTGCATAAAATAAGAGCAAACATCCAACATAGTCCGCTGTAACGTTCAGTTGTACGATAACCGCCGATGAACATGACGCGATAAGGATTGACACATTTGACGTCATAAAGTAAACAAGTTATGTTTTATATATCCACGAACCGGTTTTTGCAATGTTTCTGTATCCCTTCAGCGGGCTTTAAACATAGATTTTATGCAATAATATAGGGATAATACATATTTCCGAGGGCGTGAACATCTGCGGAAGCCCGCAAAATGTGTTTATACACGTTTTCTCGCCGTTTACGCCCGGTTTTTGCAATGTTTCTGTATCCCTTAAGCGGGCGTAAAACATAGATTTTATGCAATAATATGCTTTATCACATAACTTGCACTCCAGGAGTGACAGACATAAAGCAGTGACATAAATATCATACGTAACTAGTTACATAAATAGCCGACTCACAGCACGTATGTGACCTTACTCCAGTGTGACGTCACTTTCAATGACAGCATATTGTTTACAATTGTTCTGAATTTCGGCATTTATTAAAAATATTGTTTAAAGAGAATAAATCTCAATAAATGAAACGTTATAAGAGCATTGTTGCTAACTTTATATAAAATCAAAAGGTTATTGATAGGGACTACATTTTACAGTGGACGTATGCATTAGAACTTCGGGGTGAACTTCGGTCACTGTTTATATGAGGACGAAGAAAGATCGATTTAAAGATTGAAAACAATCTTTTTATGGTGTTATGTGATAAATAGAATCTTACATTCGTGCTTATTTGATGTTGTTTTTATGAAACTCGTCGACTGAAACGAATATGACGCTCGGCAGAGCCTCGCGTCATATTAATTCAGTCGACTCGTTTCATAAAAACAATATCAAATATGCACTCATGTAAGATCCTCTATTTAATTGAGAAATTGTAATTGTTTCCCATCTTGTTGATCTTTTGCATATTAAATCACCCCAAACTGTTCAGGCATCCGGCAGCATAGCAGGAGAGAGTGCCGTAATACATACCAGAAAATCACAGAAATAGTACAGGAATGCTGAAAATAAGAGAAAATCAAATAGATATACCCCTCTGACGTATCCAAAAGAAACAATCTATCTACTGATTACCCGGATCAGCCTAAGCATGCCGCGCAGGCTAACACGGACAGACACTTTTCGCCGCATGTGGATTTTCTGTTTCAGGAATCATTTCGCTATATATATATTTTTCTACAGTAAGGACACAGGAGCGTCTGTGCATCAGTCGCACACTCTCTACAGTAAGGACACGGGAGAGTATGTACATCAGTCGCACACTTTCTGCAGTAAGGACACAGGATAGTATGTGCATCAGTCGCACACTGTCTCCAGTAAGGACACAGGAGAGTCTGTGCCTCAGCCGCACACTTTCTACAGTAAGGACACAGAAGAGTATGAGCATCAATCACACACTTTCTACAGTAAGGACACGGAAGCGTTTGTGCATCAGTCTCACAATTTCTACAGTAAGGGCACAGAACAGTCCGTGCATCAGTCTCACACTCTCTACAGTAAAGACTCGTGCGATTTTGAGCATTAGCCGCCCACTCAAGTTTGAGACGACACAGGCTAGTCTCTGCATCAGCCTCATGTATAGTAAAGACTCGGGAGAGTTTGTGCATCAGTCGCCCACACTCTACAATAAGGACTCAAGAGAGTCTTAGCATAAGCCGTCCACTATATACTGTTAAGATTCAGGAGAGTATGTGCCTCACAGTCTCTACAGTTAAGACTCGGGACAATCTGTACATCAACCTTACAGTCTCTACAGTAAAGACCCAGGAGAGTATGTGCGTCAGCCTCACAGTCTCTACAGTGAAGACCCAGGAGAGTATGTCCATCAACCTCACAGCTTCTACAGTGAAGACCCAGGAGAGTATGTGTGTCAGCCTCACAGTCTCTACAGTGAAGACCCAGGAGATTATGTCCATCAACCTCACAGTCTCTACAGTGAAGACCCAGGAGAGTATGTGCGTCAGCCTCACAGTCAATTTAACACTCGTTTTGGATTGTTTAGATAAATAAACATCAACGATATATCGCGCAATTATACTCTCCTTTACGATGGTTGCTAAGGTCGTGAAAAATATAATTAAAAGAACCGCCATTGTTGTCGACTCGAAATTGAATCGTCGACAAAGTGATGTGTAACGCCTTTTCTAACAGTGTTTTCCATTAAGAACTCATGTAGTCTCTTATTCTTGTATTTACGCCTGGATATTTGTTTTTTTTATTACGATTTAGATGCCCCTTTAAAAGGGCATTTTGACCTCGCAGTATGTTCAGTAAAGCGAACACACATCTTTTATATACATATAAATGCTACTGCGTTGATCGGAGGATAACAAAACAAATCTGAAGACCTACCTTTAAAACAATAATTTGCTTATTCATCCTAGTAGTTATGAATCCCTCTTTATTTGTTGATACACGTATAATAGATCGTCAACGACAAACAAACAACAATCGAGCAATGTTATTGATGATCACGTCACATTATTACGTCAGAAACTACGTAGTTATTTTACTAGCACAGCTATCGCTATAAATAGACCAGATTGGGTTTTGTTTTTCACTACGTGTCATCTATAAAAGATGTACCAAACAATGTAAGTACTACGGTCCGTATAAGCCCAGCTTTTTTCTAGGACTATCAGAGAGTCGAACTTTGCGCAGATCACATCTGTAAACTGATATAGTCCCGTCTACATTGATACACAGCCTAAACAACACAGATGATCTTTATTTCATTTATATTTATAAATATGCCTCATTAGTTGATTTAGCCATTTTGATAGCTTCACTTCCTTGCGATGCACTAGGCCCTGACAGTAACAAAGAAGAGGTAAAAGTTAGCTGGTCTCTTAATCATAAAAGGTTGGATGAGAGCGCTTCGTAACGTTTCTGTATGGAAATAGTTCCGCCCTTAGCATTAGGACTACGTGAACAAGATCTGAGTACAATATCAATGCGTGCAATATCAACCCGTGCAATATCAACTGATATTGAATCATTATACCAAATGATAAATAGAAGGAACACTATCAAAGTATACAATAAATGCAAATATGGAATATAAATTTCCAGTATGATAAATGGATATATTATAGGGATAATACACATTTTCGAGGGCGTGAACATCTGCGGGCGCAGATGTTCACCCCGAGAAAATGTGTATTTTCGCTATTATTGCATAAAATAAGAGCAAACATCCAACATAGTCCGCTGTAACGTTCAGTTGTACGATAACCGCCGATGAACATGACGCGATAAGGATTGACACATTTGACGTCATAAAGTAAACAAGTTATGTTTTATATATCCACGAACCGGTTTTTGCAATGTTTCTGTATCCCTTCAGCGGGCTTTAAACATAGATTTTATGCAATAATATAGGGATAATACATATTTCCGAGGGCGTGAACATCTGCGGACGCCCGCAAAATGTGTTTATACACGTTTTCTCGCCGTTTACGCCCGGTTTTTGCAATGTTTCTGTATCCCTTAAGCGGGCGTAAAACATAGATTTTATGCAATAATATGCTTTATCACATAACTTGCACTCCAGGAGTGACAGACATAAAGCAGTGACATAAATATCATACGTAACTAGTTACATAAATAGCCGACTCACAGCACGTATGTGACCTTACTCCAGTGTGACGTCACTTTCAATGACAGCATATTGTTTACAATTGTTCTGAATTTCGGCATTTATTAAAAATATTGTTTAAAGAGAATAAATCTCAATAAATGAAACGTTATAAGAGCATTGTTGCTAACTTTATATAAAATCAAAAGGTTATTGATAGGGACTACATTTTACAGTGGACGTATGCATTAGAACTTCGGGGTGAACTTCGGTCACTGTTTATATGAGGACGAAGAAAGATCGATTTAAAGATTGAAAACAATCTTTTTATGGTGTTATGTGATAAATAGAATCTTACATTCGTGCTTATTTGATGTTGTTTTTATGAAACTCGTCGACTGAAACGAATATGACGCTCGGCAGAGCCTCGCGTCATATTAATTCAGTCGACTCGTTTCATAAAAACAATATCAAATATGCACTCATGTAAGATCCTCTATTTAATTGAGAAATTGTAATTGTTTCCCATCTTGTTGATCTTTTGCATATTAAATCACCCCAAACTGTTCAGGCATCCGGCAGCATAGCAGGAGAGAGTGCCGTAATACATACCAGAAAATCACAGAAATAGTACAGGAATGCTGAAAATAAGAGAAAATCAAATAGATATACCCCTCTGACGTATCCAAAAGAAACAATCTATCTACTGATTACCCGGATCAGCCTAAGCATGCCGCGCAGGCTAACACGGACAGACACTTTTCGCCGCATGTGGATTTTCTGTTTCAGGAATCATTTCGCTATATATATATATAACCCGTATATCCCCCTGAGACGGAAGTTATCGGCCCGGATTAGCATGCGCGGAGTCTATAATGTTGGTTGTTTCGTGGAACGGCTCAAATATTTATATGGTCCAACCTTTCGCTTACTTATAACCCATTCGACGGGTTTGTAGGAGTGAATTTTTACATTCATTGTGCTGCAAAAGTCATCATCATTATCGGGGAAAGGCTGAATCACATTCGGCTATTTGCGACCTTATCGTTAATCTATTCAGTGTTGCCAGGTATTAAAACAAGTGACACTGTATGTATTCAAAGCATCGTACTTATTTTACGTTTAAGATAAATGGAAAATTATTTGATGCAAACAAGTTTCCCATTACTAGTTGAATTCCAAGTGAAAACGAGATATCATGCATTATCTTACGATGAACGTATACCTTGCGGTGATAACTATCTTAGGATTAAACTCGACATTTGGAGTATTTGTTTTCGATTGATTGTTGTTCGCCGCTTTCAACCATGTGTAAGTTACATCACGGAGTTTCCCGGGTAAGTTACCAGTACTACTGGCGTCAGCACGTCCGTCGTAATGTAAACCCCGGAACCCTGAGCGCCAAGGAGGGCAGCCATTACCATGTTTATAGTCTTTGGTATGACCGAGCCTGGGTTTTATTTGAATTTCTTGTTATTTGTACAGACAACTCGAAATCACAGCTGAACTTAGACGACACTTACATGATCCGATTTCAGAAATTTAATGGTCGAGGGGAGGTAACTCGTGCTTCTGATATATTTCATTTTCTAAAGCTGTTTCCCTTAGACCATAAAATTAATTATAATTTTCAAATTTGTCTCCCTTAGACCATTGCAGGATAGCTTAGTTCAGACGTTTGTGTTTGCTCTTTGTATTTTATGTAAGGCGCTTATAGTTTATGGTCTAGGGGATATCACTCGTGCTTCTTATATATATTTTTCATTTTCTAAAGTTGCTTCCTTTAGACCATTGCAGGGCAGCTAAAGAGTTGTCTCCCTTAGACCATTGAAGAGGACAGCTAAGATAAGACAGCGATTACGTGATCCGATTTCTGAAATGTAATGATCGAGGGAAAAAACCCGCGCTTCTTATATATATTTTATTTTATTTAGTTGTTTCCCTTAGACCATAAAACAAATAACACTTCCCAAAATATGTCTCCCTTAGACCATTGCAGGGAAGTTCAGCTAAGACGCTAGTTTTTGGTCTTTGTATATTAATGATCTTATGTTCTAGGGGAAATAACTCGTGCTTCTGATATGTTTCATTTTTTTTCAAAAGTTGTCTCCCTTAAATCATTGCAGGATAGCTTAGCTAAGATGCTTGTTTTTGCTCTTTGTATTTTATGTTAGGCGCTTTTAAGACTTCACGGTCTAGGGGAAATAACTTGTGTTTCTGATATATTTCATTTCCTAAAGTTTCCTCCCTTAGATGATTAAATAAAATACATTTTTCAAAAGTTGTCTCCCTTAGACCATTGCAGGATAGATCTCCAGACTACGATGTACGTATATTACGTGCATAATCGTGTTAAAATGTTCTGTCAACTCGTGTATCTTTGTTATAATACTGAGCAGATGTTCAGGTTGTAGTACCCACACTGCTCATAAATGACAATGTTAACCTTCGGGTGCCTATTTCGCTGACACAGCAGTCATTACTTATTCATATCCAATGAAGTAATGGATTACCAGCTGATCAACCGGGGAAAACTACAGAATAAATATTAACATCAAGTGATAAAATATATGAGCCGTTTCACAAGAAAACCAGCATTGTAGACTCTGCGTAAAGTATCGACCAGGTTCAGCCTAAGCATGCCGGGCAGGCTAACCCGGTTAGACACTTTTCGCCTCCTGTGGATTTTCTTACTCTATACCTCTATTTGCAATAATCTATTTTTCATAAAATAATTTAATCTATTGAATTATTATACTTCCATTAATAAAAGTATAGCATGTTTCTGCCAGGATGTTTCAAAAAGGTTCCATGTCACATTCAATAAGTGGTCAATTTTATTAATATATATATATGAGTCGTGCCACGAGAAAACCAACACTATGGACTCTGCGTAATGTATCGACCAAGATCCTCCTGTGCGGTCCGCGCAGGCTAATCCGGGCCGACACATTCCGTCTCAGGGGGATACAAGTAAAGAAAAATGACTCCTGAAACAGAAAATCCACAGGAGGCGAACAGTGTCTGTTCGGGTTAGCCAGTACGGCATGCTTAGACTGATCCGGGGTTTTGGGATAGGGGCTTTTCGCCCCTATCCCATTCCTGGCATGATTTTCAAAAAGTCAACTTACGGCTACAACCAAGCTCCACGTTTTGTCTACATCCGCGGAAAGTAGAGTTTAATTGGCACTATGTAGTCAAACTTGTTCTAACGAGTGAAACACACTCAGAACTATGATTGACCTCAATGACAGTCTTGTTATTAGTTAACGTCGACCGTGCTGTGACCACAACATGTCTACAACCGTCGACTTAGAATACATATAGAGAAATATGGAAATCACTGTAAATCAAATTCAAATTATTGAAAGGACTTTAAACAATTGTGGCAAAATTAGAAATTGCTTACGATAATGTCGTCTGCTGCACATACGTCAAGAAGCGTCTGTTAGCCGGAAAGGGTTACATCGTTTACATGATAGCTGAACCCTTTGCTTGATACTATAGCAATCTAATAGTGAAAATACTGTGGAAAATGGAGCTATTGCTGACAATGAGCGATTTCTACTTTTCACACAATGCTTTCAAAACCATTTCAAATTGATTCTTTCATAATTAAGATATTAAAACGTTCTTTTACTCTTTCCCCCTATCAGACACATTTTGAATAAAATACAACAGATGAATGATAACGAGCAATTTTGCCTTACATCTAGTGGGAAATATCGACAGTAATTATTGAAAATAGTTGAAACCTTTGTGGAAAAAGAGAAAAAGGGTCACACTAAGCAATTTCTCCTCTTGTCACGATGTATTCAAATGCCGTCTGCTGCAAATGAGTCAAAAAGCGACTGTAAGCGGGGAAGGGTTCAACCGTTTCCGTTATAGCTACTTAGTTACATACGAAACTATTTTTGGAAACGGAGCAATTGCTGAAAATGTGCAATTCCTCCTTTTCAAACAATGCTTTGAAACATGAATCATGCTTTTTTTTAAAATCTATTTAACAAAAACATTTGCCTACAATTATTCTTTTAACCTTTTCCCCTTTTAGACACATTTTGACAGATGAATGAGTATCAGCAAGTTTGTCTTTTCCCACAATGTTTTCATCACTATTTTAGCCTAGACATGTTCTTTGCTGTTTATTGATTCTATGTGGTAAAGGGTTAGGAAGACTGTAAACATATTTATTATTACAGAAGCAGTATCACTTTAGTCGTCCTAAGAGAGATCGTCCTTCTGTGTATACGTGCCATGACAGAATGGTACTAACGGTCTCGCAGCTACTGGGAGAATTGTGGGCAAAGCAGGGCGCGTTTTATGTTGAATGTTCTCATATGTCGTTGGAAAAGATATTTTTCCATCAATCCGTTCTTTTGTCTGTCATTATATCGACTCAATTAGGAAAACTCAATCTTCAAATTAGAGATAAGTTAATTTCAGCATACATACGGATTATAACCGCAAGGTCGAGATTTATTTGCATTTGCGTAAATTGGAGACTCAACATTCGTCAATATGTAACGTAGTCCTAGATTTACCTTGGAGGCATTATCCGTCGTCAGGCTGGCTGTCTGTCTGAATGTGCATTCGTCCGCCCATCACGGCTTGCATTTAGTGGTCAAAACGTTTCTGTTTGGCAGATTCATTTCAAAGTGGTACCTTGTGATCAGGAGAACGGTAAAATACTTGGTACATAAATATAGTCTGCTTATTTTAGTTATCTCCATTTTTCCTTATTTAGTTCAGGTTACAATACACCAAATAAGTTCCTTCTTTGTTTCCATTTAAATCGACCAGTTTCACTCCTCAAAATACTATCAATGATCAAATCAATCATTTCCAATGCATACTATACACATTTACAATGATTTAAACTCTATGTCATATATATTCGATGCATACTGGTGATGGTATACTCTAATTTCTACGCAAACATTTTTTTAAGGACTCTTTGGGTGTAGATCAGCTTGTCAGCGGATGTATTTGGCGTAATTTTACCTCCAGCCATTGTCTCAATTAATTTCCATGTATCCGTTTTAAACTTGGTTTTTAGTAACTTGATATGACCTACAGATGTGCAGTGCACAATAACCATAACTTATAAGCATGCTGTTTTTGTCCTTCCCTGTTCTCACTTATTATATGACTTACACATACAACACATTCCGTGAAATGCTCTTGTTCGTTAATGAGTACTTCCCCAAGCTTTTAACCTTTTTCAGGGTAATTGACTGTCTGTGCGTCTATTTCAAACAACAATCTAATCTTGTTCTTTAGGTGTAAACTCCTATTTTCATGTTTTTTTCTTCGACCATTGTCTCAATAAAGTTTCAATGTATCAGTTTCAGACTTTGTGTATAGGAAACTTATGACCTACAGATGTGCAGTGCACACGAAACATAACTCTAACATGCTTTCGATTGTCTGCCATTTATCAACATGATGTCAATATACAGTGTGGATCTTTAGTGTTCACTGAACTCGACAAATTAAACTTAAGGGTCGCTGCTCGATTATTTGTCAATATTTTGTCCTTCGTGATTTATTTTGTTTATACAAGAAAAGCGTCAAACTTTGATAAGTTAGGTATTGGTTATTGGCAGCCAACCTCTGTTGTTTCAAACTGTTTCGGTTTGGTTTGTTTAACGGTCGATGATACATTGTTTCAACAAACTATGCCATATCTTTTCACCTTCCATATGCCCCAATACCCAAAATGCTTTCAGCGCTTTGATTAAGCCAAGGTGTGATTTTCTTTAGCCTTTATCATTGGTAAAATATTTTGTATACCAGCAGTCAACAACTTTAGGTTATTCATTAAAAATATTGTCCGCTTATTTTATATTACGTAACCAAGGCTTAGATAAGATTCACTGTTATCATTTTTTCTTAAAACTTTTATTTTTTGATGTTTTAGCCTAAGGAAACACACAATACCCGTCAACTCGTCCTGTTGAAAAAAGATCTGATAGATCTGAAAGATAATACAGCAATAATAATGATAAACATTATTGCATAAAACATACATACATGTTTAAAGCAAATACAGTTTAACACAAAGACATGAATTTCGTAAAGGAAAACATACAATTTTCGGAAGAGCAAATTAGTGGTGATTGTAGGTGGATAAATTTTTAGTTCTGATTAACATTGCCTCATAAAAATAAATCTACTTGATCCGCTAGTAGTTGTTTTAGATGTTTCAGACATGAGATTGATACATTTTTGTTTCGTTGGCTATGTGAAATAATACCTTTTCAAATTGTTCACTATTAAGTCTGTGTATTTTGGACATATAAGAAGGAAATGATATTCTGATTCTATTTGATTAATATGACAATTTTTACAGATTCGAGTGCTACGAGGATTATTCGTAAATCTTCCTTGTTCTATAGCTAAGGTTGCAATGACGTTCTAAATCTTGCTATTGCTGTTCTATATTTTAGTACCTTAATCACTTGTAAGTATTTTTCAAGAGCTACCGAATGTTTGAATAGGCAATATGATTCTAATATTGGTGATTTATATATAGTTCTATACCATTTCGCATAATATGTTTTTATAATATAATACTTGATTGGCTGCAATTCAATTCTTATATTTGATTGATTTTTCCCATAATAATATTAACCCGGATTCATCTATAATTTGCTTAATGCTGTAAGACCAGTTATTATTGTTATATGTACGAGTATGTCCATATTCGGCAATAGTTATATCATCAATGTTGCTCTAACATAATTCGTATTATTATTTATAGACAGATTGTCCATGTTCAGTCATAACAAAAAATACTCATTAATTACATAAGATTTTGCTAAGAGAATAGAACAAATAAAAAAGCACATGACCTTCATGATCTGAAATATTAGAGACTGTCATACGTTGAGTATGTAAACATTTCGTATTATAGTATACTTTGTGTGACCTGAGAGTAATTCCTTTAATTAATCGTTTCAATATTCGTACAAATACACTTTACAGAAATATAAATTTAGTATATACAGTATTGTGTTTCAGACACATAAAAAGCAAAACCGTCCATAAACAACACAATATGCAGTCGTGTAATTAAAAATGACATACATCTTTCTATTATTTAATTAAAATTACCAGGTGAATATTTCTTTATAATTGCATGTAAAAACAGATTAAAGCGTGTTCAACATGATAATTGGGCCTATCAGATCGTGTAAAACACAAGTTTCCGGGCAATTCTCTGTGTGTTTAACTCTTAACGGATAAGATCAGATGATTCAAGTTTTGTTAAAATGATTAAAATCTGATATTTATTTCTTTTGGTTAATATTTGTTTTCAATATTCGTACACATGCACAGAAATGTAAATTGATTTGTGCTTCAGACACATAAAAAGCAAATCCGCCTACAAACAACACAATATGCACTCGTGTAATTCAAAATCGCATACATCCTACTGTTATTAATTTAAAATTACTATGAATTGTTTTCTTTATAATTGCATTTAAAAACAGATAAAAGCGTGCTCAACGTGATAATTGGCTTATCAGATCTAGTAGGACACGAGTTTCCGGGTAATTCTCTGTGTTCTAATTTATCAGATCAAACGATTAAAGTGTTTTTGTTGAAATGATAACAATCTGGTTTACGACATTTAAGTATAAATACGGATACTATTATGTGTATAAATCATTCTCATTCGAGCTTTACAGTGAACATCTCCTCAATTGTATTGTGCATGTAGTATATTTTAAGCATAACTATTTTATTTCTAAAATATATTCGGTGTTTAACAACTTACAAGGTAAATACATTTTTGATATTGTAAATTTGGCTCTAAATCTTTTCTCTGCTTATTAATACCCATTGACTCTAGAACTGCATACTTCGGTTGTTCATGGTTTTATTTTAGGAGAAAATGCTTAAAATATTAAAATCATGAATAACTACAAAAATATTCGATCGTCTTAATTTAATAAAAAGAAAGAAAAGCGGAAATTATCTTTAAAATCATATTTATTTCGTACTCATTCATACTTTTATATATCTGGCATGCTATAAAATAACGAGCAGCATACAATGTAGGTTTGTAGTTCATGTGTCAGCGATTATGCATTTCAAATAGTTTCGATTGATTGGGGCTGAACTCCGTTTTCAACAATTTTTCAAACATATCACGGCGGCCAGTTCACCTAGCTATCTCACACCAGTACTCCACACAACACTTTCCAAGTAACTGGTTGTTTTCCCTCATAGACTGCTAGCCCACGGAGTACCGACTGAGCTACCGGGGCTCGCCTTTAAATACCTTAACTTAAATAGTAAAACATAATACTCCTATCCACATTTTAGTTAAGTATTTGTAAACCATTGACTGACATTAATTCACTTAAAGTGATATATGTTAAAGAAATTCTGAAATTCAAAATAAAATATTGATTTTTCCTTTTTTCCAGATGAGGATACGTAATCTCGGGAAAACCAGAGTACACGTTACTTTTGGTAACACAAAACACAAACTCTACGTCACAAAGTACTCTACGTGTGATGACGTCATACAGTCCATTGTCGCCAAAGCATTGAGTCCGAACATTAAGTTGAACACACTTGCTGTATTTGAACAAAGTGGCAGAATAGATCGAATGCTGCCAGGTTGTACACGCGTACTGAAAATAATGAGATCGTGGGGATGCGAAAGTTCAGGATTTGAATTTGTCGTCAGAAGAAAATCTGCCGTATTCGAGCTGAGAGAAGAATTCCGTTCTCCACGTTTCGATATCGAATCCAACATCGATCTTTTATATTCAAACAGGTGCTCCAAGTCTGGAGGAGAAAGTAATAATGTAGACCGAAATGTCTCTGATATAGTGATCTCCCAAACAACTAATATCAGCAACTCGATTTCTTCGAGTGAAGAAATATACGAACGTTTGACTGAAACGTCTGCATGTAATAAACGTCTCCCATTGTGTGACAAGAAATCCGGGAAACATGTCATTCTTTCACGATACTTAAGTGACGTATTAAAATATAACGACAGAAGAAAGTCCAGTTTCCTTATGAAAAGAAGAAGTGGCGATGGTACAGAAAGCCCGGTGAAGGTCATTGAAACATCACGTGACTCAGCAGTTGGGTCCTCACAGTCAATGTTGATGGACGCTTGCAGAAAGTCATGGGAGCTTGACATTGATTCAGACACCGATACCGACAGTGACATATTTCAACACGAGGATACTTACATCAGTGAATCAGAAATGTCAAACGATCACACTAGTTACGGTGCTCAGAGAGAAAGCCATCTTGATGTAGCGTTTCTGAAATCTGCAATGGATTCTGATATTGATGAAGGTATTGATGTTACAAGTGTGAACTCGGGCGATCTCAATACTGCTTTTGTAAGTGACTTTAACATGTTTATGGAACGCCATGGTGACGCAAGTGAATCCAGCTGTGACTCTTCATTTAATCACGATATGTCTGTCTTGTCTGCCGAGAAATTACGCCGAAATACAAACTCAAATGTATTTATTAAAGGACTATTTGACGGGCAACGTGATATGTCAGAAGATGAAGAAATGGACAGCTTTATGATATCGAGACTTGATTCACTTTAAGCGATATTACAATTAGCCTTTTTTATCAGGAATGTCTTACAAGAAAAATGTGCTTTGTTTTAGTATACTATGGAAAGATAAATAAAATTTGCAAACTGATTATTGATTTATATTGTTTGTTTTGAAAAGGATCTATCAGAACGCAACGGGGAGACACTTAAACGACACATGAGCCATTCAACGAGAAAACCAACATTGTCCGCGCAGGCTTATCCGGGCCGACACATTCCGTCTCAGGGGGCATTGAGGTATAGAGTTATGATTCCCGAAACAGAAAATCCACAGGAGGCGAAAAGTGTTTGTTCGGGTTAGCCTGCGCAGGCTGATCTAGATCGATACATTACGCATAATCCACAATGTTGGTTTTCTCGTGGAACGGCTCAAATGGGTTACTTTATTAGCAACACGTACTTACCGCTATCTGCTTCTTATCAACCCATATACTGATACCAGACGACATCTGAAGCATTATGCAACCGACGATTTTTGTAAACGTTTCAGTAAACGGAGAACTTTCTCAGAATGTGTGATTTACTCTACAGAGAGATACTATAATAAAGTTACCCTTTATCATCAAATAAAGCGAATATGTTTTTATATTCTATGACTCTATAAGGGACGACATAGGAAAAACATCTTTTAAAACATCTTTTCTAGAGTTTTTTTTTTTTTTAAGTTGGCTGTTGCAAAAGTGATGTATGTGGGAAATGTGAACGAACGATCAAAAGTCGTCATGAAAAGCATTCGATGACTCTTTTCGTGAACGTGGATTAATGGTGCTAAAATAAATACAAATTCAGTGTTTAGAAATATAACGTTGATGTAGACAAATCATATTTATTTTTTTGAAACCTAATGTTTAACATTTGTAAAAAGAGTACTAGTCTATCCAAAAGTTGTGTTCAAGTAGCAAGCAAGATGACGAGTGTATTTACACAATTGAATTGTTAATATAAAATGGGCCGTCCCGCGAGACAACCAACATTATGGCATCTGCGTAATGTATCGACCAAGATCAGCCTGCGCAGTCCGCGCAGACTGATCCGGGCCGACACATTCCGTCTCAGGAGGATAGAGGTATAGAGTAATGAGTTATGAAACAGATAATCCACAGGCGTCGAAAATTGTCTATCTATCACTCACTCACTCACTCACTCACTCACTCAATGAATCAATCAATCAATCTTTATCCTCGATAAACGGCGACCTGTCCTGGTACTGTTTGGTCTATTGCAATGCGTCTTCCGGTTTTCTTTCCTTTGGGATAGTTCCGCCCAATTTCTGCATTGCAGCGTGGACATGTATGTATTGTCTCTTTCCAGTTATCGAAAAATAATGCTAGCCAGCACATTCCCCTGTGGACATAAAAATCCACAACGTTTAACCATTGGCAGA
The DNA here is from genome assembly GCA_031761405.1 of Serripes groenlandicus. Taxonomy (NCBI): domain Eukaryota; kingdom Metazoa; phylum Mollusca; class Bivalvia; order Cardiida; family Cardiidae; genus Serripes; species Serripes groenlandicus. Next base: position 9,171,513 of record JASEVX010000017.1, read on the forward strand.
CAGTGGTGCAGAGGTAGAGCGTCGGCCTCTCACATCAAAGGTCCCTGGTTCGAGTCCCGTGATGAGCGGGTCCTGACCTTGGGATTTTTCCACAAAATCGGCGCGAGTACTGGTTAAGTATCCAGTAAGCAGACATCGAGCGTGATTAATATAAGCCTGAAGCTTGTTTCGCAATCGATTTAAAATAAATAAGTTTAAACTAACCATTATCCTTATACAGACGCGTTTTGTTTGGAGCCTTTTTGAAAGAAATAAACAATTTCCCGTTTTTGCCACACTGTTTCCATCTATATTCAATCATTATACATTTAATTACATATACTTTTCATATTGTCATTGATTTCGTCTCTTGCAGATTGATTGTCTTTTGGAAAGGTTTCAGGTTTGAACTTTTTTTGTCAAGTTTTCTATCGATTAATGAAAACGAACATTAATAGACAAACACACTTTGTGAAAATAAGCAGCAAGTTGCTTGGAAAGACTGTCATACACGAGTATGTGGCCACTCCGCCGTGATAAGACATTTTTTGGTAAACGGCGTTAAGCCCCAAACTATTTAGGTGACAGACACTATATAATAAACAAACTTTACAACCATTAAAGGGACTGAATCCCGTATGAGAAAAAAAGAAGAAAATTATTAAAAATTGCTATTACCTTGATGTTTTTGCATGTAAAGCATTCAGATTTGCTGAATGATGTACTACAATATATGCACACGGAGATATATTGCGGAGATTTTTAGTTATTTTGCATTGTAAAATCTTAAAATATCGCTGTATATTTATCACGTGATCACTAAAACCGAATTGACAATCTCCTTCGCAGAGTTGTCGTTCCTTACACTCACGCATACATGAATGTTATGAGTCGATAGTGTTAGAGAATGCCGAATTGAATCCACAAATTCAAATGAGCAAGTGGAAATTCCACGGTATTTTTGAACGGGAAAACACGGAACGGACGTTTTTTTAACTACTTATTTCCTATGAAATAATGAAAAACAAGACTTGTACGACCTTCTACAACATTCAGTTACATATATATCGACGTATTGTGGATTAATTAGAATAAGTATAACAAATAACGATTTTGGACCATTATGATGTTCAGTCCCATTAAGCTTACCAAAAGGAGAGTAGGCATCTTACATGAATTACTACCCATATGTTTCTCCGTGTTTGTCGTCACTGTTTCCTGACAGCTGGTGCACTTGCACTCTGTGGAATTGGGTGGGTACCACGTTTCACCCGGTTTCACGTTCTGAAAGCCAACATCCATCCGGGTGATGGTCCCAGCCCCTGTAAATATAACCGTTCTATTGTACAATCCGAAACCGCCGTGGACGAGTTGTATGTGTCGAGTATTTTGAACCTGGGACCCCGGGTTCGATCTCAATGTCATTATGGTGTGCCCTTGGGATAGGCACATCCCAGTACTGGTTTGTTTAGCGCTTGGGATCATGAATAAGCGAATTGTCGCCATGATACATCTGAAATAAAAACCCCAATTAAACCGACTGCATTGGAAATTGTTTGATTACTCACACGAAACAAAATAAATAACAGTTGTCTCGCGATAAGGACAAACAAATTATCTTGTGTCATCCGCGGATTTATATTAAATTAATTCATGATCTATCAACTTCGTAATTCATTTAAACAATTGTGTTAATTATGAAAAGCAAACATATCAAAACAATATCGCAGCAGCAATTCTGATTGCTCGTTTGGGCCATGACCGCCTCGCATCTGTGTTTGCATCAGGTGCGGGTTTTCGCTGGTTCGTTCCCCGGTCCGGTCATATTAAAGACTTTAAACATGGTAGTAATTGTCCTGGGTATCATTAACACTGATATGTTAATGGTCTTGTGATTATTAGCTCAAGCAACAAGACAGTAGGGAATTTTCAGATAATCCGGGCATAGTCTATAGACTGTATAGTATACTTTGTGTACCTGAGAGTAATTTCCTTTAATTAATCTTTTCAATATTTGTACAAATATACTTTACAGAAATGTAAATTAAGCATATTGTGTTTCAGACACATACCAAGCAAAACCTTCCATAAACAACACAATATGCAGTCGTGTAATTAAAAATGACATATTTCTTTCTATTATTTATTTAAATTACCAGGTGAATATTTCTTTATAATTGCTTTTAAAACAGATTAATGCGTGTTCAACATGATAATTGGGCCTATCAGATCGTGTAAAACACACGTTTCCGGGTAATGCTCTCTGTTTTTAACTTTTAACGGATAAGATCAGATGATTCAAGTTTTGTTTAAATGATAAAAATCTGATATTTATTTCTTTTGATTAATATTTGTTTTCAATATTCGTACACATGCACAGAAATGTTAATTGAGTTGTTTTTCAGTCACATAAAAAGCAAAATCGCCTACAAACCACACAATATGCACTCGTGTAATTCAAAATCGCATACATCTTACTATTATTGAGTTAAAATTACTATGGATTGTTTTCTTTATAATTGCATTTAAAAACAGATAAAAGTGTGTTCAACATGATAATTGGCTTATCAGATCTTGTAGGACACGAGTTTCCGGGTAATTCTCTAATAGAGCAGATCAAATGATTAAAGTTTTTTGTTAAAATGATAACAATCTGGTTTACGACATTTAAGTATAAATACGGATACTATTATGTGTATAAATCATTCTCATTCGAGCTTTACACTGAACATCTCATCAATTCTATTGTACATGTAGTATATTTTAAGCCTAACTATTTTATTTCTAAAATATATTCGGCGTTTAACAACTTACAAGGTAAATACATTTTGGATATTGTAAATTTTGCTCTAAATATTTCCTCTGCTTATTAATGCCCATTGACACTAAAACTCCAAACTTCGGTTGTTCATGGTTTTATTTTAGGAGAAATGCCTAAAATATTAAAATCATGAATAACTACAAACATATCCGATCGTCTTAATTTAATAAAAAGAAAGAAAAGCGGAAATTATCTTTAAAATCATATTTATTTCGTACTCATTCATACTTTTTATATATCTGGCATGCTATAAAATAACGAGCAGCATACAATGTAGGTTTGTAGTTCATGTGTCAGCGATTATGCATTTCAAAAAGATTTGATTGATTGGGGCTGAACTCCGTTTTCAACAATTTTTCAAACAGATCACGGCGGCCAGTTCACCTAGCTATCTCACACCAGTACTCCACACAACATACTTTTCAAGCAACTGGCTGTTTTCCCACATAGAGTGCTAGCCCATGGAGTAACAGCCACCGTCGCTACCGACTGAGCTACCGGGGCTCGCCTTTAAATAGCTTAACTTAAATAGTAAAACATAATACTCATATCCACATTTTAATTAAGTATTTGTAAACCTTTGACTGAATCACTTATAGTGATATGTTAAAGAAAGCCTGAAATTCAAAATAAAGTATTGATTTTTCCTTTTTTCCAGATGAAGATACGTAATCTCGGAAAAACCAGAGTACATGTTACTTTTGGTAACACAAAACACAAACTCTACGTCACAAAGTACTCTACGTGTGATGACGTCATACAGTCCATCCTCGCCAAAGCATTGAGCCCGAACATTAAGTTGAACACACTTGCTGTATTTGAACAAAGTGGCAGAATAGATCGAATCCTGCCAGGGAGTGCACGCGTACTGAAAATAATGAGATCGTGGGGATGCGAAAGTTCAGGATTTGAATTTGTCGTCAGAAGAAAATCTGCCGTATTCGAGCTGAGAGAAGAATTCCGTTCTCCACGTTTCGATATCGAATCCAACATCGATCTTTTATATTCAAACAGGTGCTCCAAGTCTGGAGGAGAAAGTAAAAATGTAGACCGAAATGTCTCTGATATAGTGATCTCCCAAACAACTAATATCAGCAACTCGATTTCTTCGAGTGAAGAAATATACGAACGTTTGACTGAAACGTCTGCATGTAATAAACGTCTCCCATTGTGTGACAAGAAATCCGGGAAACATGTCATTCTTTCACGATACTTAAGTGACGTATTAAAATATAACGACAGAAGAAAGTCCAGTTTCCTTATGAAAAGAAGAAGTGGCGATGGTACAGAAAGCCCGGTGAAGGTCATTAAAACATCACGTGACTCAGCAGACGGGTCCTCACAGTCAATGTTGATGGACGCATGCAGAAAGTCATGGGAGCTTGACATTGATTCAGACACCGATACCGACAGTGACATATTTCAACACGAGGATTCTTACATCAGGGAATCAGAAATGTCAAACGATCACACTAGTGACGGTGCTCAGAGAGAAAGTCATCTTGATGTAGCGTTTCTGAAATCTGCAATGGATTCTGATAGTGATGAAGGTATTGATGTTACAAGTGTTAACTCATGCGATCTCAATACTGCTTTTGTAGGTGACTTCAATATGAGCCTGCAAAGCCATGTTGACGCAAGTGAATCCAGCTGTGACTCTTCATTTGATCACGATATGTCTGTCTTGTCTGCCGAGAAATTACGCCGAAATACAAACTCAAACGAATTCATTAAAGGACTATTTGACGGGCATCGTGATATGTCAGAAGATGAAGAAATGGACAGCTTTATGATATCGAGACTTGATTCACTTTAAGCGATATTACAATTAGCCTTTTTATCAGGAATGTCTTACAAGAAAAATGTGCTTTGTTTTAGTATACTATGGAAAGATAAATAAAATTTGCAAACTGATTATTGATTTATATTGTTTGTTTTGAAAAGGATCTATCAGAACGCAACGGGGAGACACTTAAACGACACATGAGCCATTCAACGAGAAAACCAACATTGTCCGCGCAGGCTTATCCGGGCCGACACATTCCGTCTCAGGGGGATTGAGGTATAGAGTTATGATTCCCGAAACAGAAAATCCACAGGAGGCGAAAAGTGTTTGACCGGGTTAGCCTGCGCAGGCTGATCTAGATCGATACATTACGCATAATCCACAATGTTGGTTTTCTCGCGGGACGGCTCATATCAATACTATCTGCGTAATGTATCGACCAGATCAGCCTGCGCTGTCCGCGCAGACTGATCCGGCCGACACATTCCGTCTTAGGGGGATAGATGTATAGAGTAGTTATTCCTGAAACAGAAAAGTCACAGAAGGCGAAAAGTGTTTATCCGGGTTAGCCTGCGCTGCATGCTTAGGCTGATCTAGATCGATACATTACGCAGAGTCCACAATGTTGGTTTTCTCGTGGAACGGCTCAAATGGTTTACTGTATTAGCAACACGTACTTACCGCTATCTGCTTCTTGTCAACCCATATACTGATACCAGGCGACATCTGAAGCATTATGCAACCGACGATTTTTGTAAACGTTTCAGTAAAAGGAGAACTTTCTCAGAATGTGTGATTTACTCTACAGAGAGATACTATAATAAAGTTACCCTTTATCATCAAATAAAGCGAATATGTTTTTATATTCTATGACTCAATAAGGGACGACATAGGAAAAACACCACATGGTTGAATTAACCATTGTAGATTCAGGTTGACATTATAATTTCTTAGAACATCTTTTCTAGACGTTTTTTTTTTTAAGTTGGCTGTTGCAAAAGTGATGTATGTGGGAATGGTGAACGAACGATCAAAAGTCGTCATGAAAAGCATTCGATGACTCTTTTCGTGAACGTGGATTAATGGTGCTAAAATAAATACAAATTTAGTGTTTAGAAATATAACTTTGATGTAGACGAATCATATTTATTTTTTTGAAACCTAATGTTTAACATTTGTAAAAAGAGTACTAGTCTATCCAAAGGTTGTGTTCAAGTAGCAAGCAAGATGACGAGTGTATTTACACAATTGAATTGTTAATATAAAGTGAGCCGTCCCGCGAGACAACCAACATTATGGCATCTGCGTAATGTATGGACCAAGATCAGCCTGTTCAGTCCGCGCAGACTGATCCGGGCCGACACATTCCGTCTCAGAGGGATAGAGGTATAGAGTAATGATTCCTGAAACAGATAATCCACAGGAGTCGAAAAGTGTCTATCTATCACTCACTCACTCACTTAATGAATGAATCAATAAATCTTTATCCTCGATAAACGGCGACCTGTCCTGGTACTGTTTGGTCTATTGCAATGCGTCTTCCGGTTTTCTTTCCTTTGGGATAGTTCCGCCCAATTTCTGCATTGTAGCGTGGACATGTATGTATTTTCTCTTTCCAATTATCGAAAAATAATGCTAGCCAGCACATTCCCCTGTGGAAATAAAAATCCACAACGTTTAACCATTGGCAGACAGTGGTAGAGCGTCGGCCTCACACATCAAAGGTCCCTGGTTCGAGTCCCGTGATGAGCGGGTCCTGACCTTGGGATTTTTCCACACAATCGGCGCGAGTACTGGTTAAGTATCCAGGAAGCAGACATCGAGCGTGATTAATATAAGCTTAAAGCTTGTTTCGCAATCGATTTGAAATAAATAAGTTTAAACTAACCATTATCCTTATACAGACGCGTTTTGTTTGGAGCCTTTTTGAAAGAAATAAACAATTTCCCGTTTTTGCAACACTGTTTCCATCTATATTCAATCATTATACATTTAATTACATATACTTTTCATATTGTCATTGATTTCGTCTCTTGCAGATTGATTGTCTTTTGGAAAGGTTTCAGGTTTGAACTTTTTTTTGTCAAGTTTTCTATCGATTAATGAAAACGAACATAAATAGACAAACACAATTTGTGAAAAAAGCAGCAAGTTGCTTGGAAAGACTGTCGTCTCGAGAACTGGTTTGGGAAAGCCCATAAATACACGAGTATGTGGCCACTCCGCCGTGATAAGACATTTTTTGGTTAACTGCGTTAAGCCCCAAACTATCTAGGTGACAGACACTATATAATAAACAAACTTTACAACCATTAAAGGGACTGAATCCCATATGAGAAAAAAGCGAAAAAAAGAAAATTATTAAAAATTGCTATTACCTTGATGTATTTGCATTCAGATTTGCTGAATGATGTACTACAGTATATGCACATTATTAATATTGCGGAGATTTTTAGTTATTTTGCATTGTAAAATCTAAAAATATCGCTGTATATTTATCACGTGATCACTAAAACCGAATTGACAATCTCCTTCGCAGAGTTGTCGTTCCTTACACTCACGCATACATGAATATAATGAGAATGCCGAATTGAATCCACAAACTCAAATGAGCAAGAGGAAATTCGATGGTATTTTAAAACGGGAAAAACACGGAGCGGACGTTTTTTTAACTACTTATTTCCTATGAAATAATGAAAAACAAGACTTGTACGACTTTCTACAACATTCAGTTACATATATATCGACGTATTGTGGATTAATTAGAATAAGTATAACATATAACGATTTTGGACCATTATAGTGTTCAGTCCCTTTAAGCTTACCAAAAGGAGAGTAGGCAGCACATCTTACATGAATTACTACCCATATGTTTCTCCGTGTTTGTCGTCACTGTTTCCTGACAGCTGGTGCACTTGCACTGTGTGGAATTGGGTGGGTACAACGTTTCACCCGGTTTCACGTTCTGAAAGCCAACATCCATCCGGGTGATGGTCCCAGCCCCTGTAAATATAACCGTTCTATTGTACAATCCGAAACCGCCGTGGACGAGTTGTATGTGTCGAGTATTTTGAACCTGGGACCCCGGGTTCGATCTCAATGTCATGATGGTGTGCCCTTGGGATAGGCACATCCCAGTACTGGTTTGTTTAGCGCTTGGGATCATGAATGAGCGAATTGTCGCCATGATACAACTGAAATAAATACCCCAATTAAACCGACTGCATTGCAAATTGTTTGATTACTCACACGAAACAAAATAAATAACAGTTGTCTCGCGATAAGGACAAACAAATTATCTTGTGTCATCCGCGGATTTATACTAAATTAAGTCATGATCTATCAACTTCGTAATTCATTTAAACAATTGTGTTAATTATGAAAAGTAAACATATCAAAACAATATCGCAGCAACAATTCTGATTGCTCGTTTGGGCCATGACCGCCTCGCATCTGCGTTTGCATCAGGTGCGGGTTTTCGCTGGTTCGTTCCCCGGTCGGGTCATAATAAAGACTTTAAAAATGGTAGTAATTGACCTGGGTATATCATTAACACTGATATGTTAATGGTCTTGTGATTATTAGCTCAAGCAACAAGAAAGTAGGGAATTTTCAGATAATCCGGGCATAGTCTATAGACTGTATAGTATACTTTGTGTACCTGAGAGTAATTTCCTTTAATTAATCTTTTCAATATTTGTACAAATATACTTTACAGAAATGTAAATTAAGCATATTGTGTTTCAGACACATACCAAGCAAAACCTTCCATAAACAACACAATATGCAGTCGTGTAATTAAAAATGACATACATCTTTCTATTATTTATTTAAATTACCAGGTGTATATTTCATTATAATTGCTTTTAAAACAGATTAATGCGTGTTCAACATGATAATTGGGCCTATCAGATCGTGTAAAACACAAGTTTCCGGGTAATTCTCTCTGTTTTTAACTTTTAACGGATAAGATCAGATGATTCAAGTTTTGTTTAAATGATATAAATCTGATATTTATTTCTTTTGATTAATATTTGTTTTCAATATTCGTACACATGCACAGAAATGTTAATTGAGTTGTTTTTCAGTCACATAAAAAGCAAAATCGCCTACAAACAACACAATATGCACTCGTGTAATTCAAAATCGCATACATCTTACTATTATTGAATTAAAATTACTATGGATTGTTTTCTTTATAACTGCATTTAAAAACAGATAAAAGTGTGTTCAACATGATAATTGGCTCATCAGATCTTGTAGGACACGAGTTTCCGGGTAATTCTCTAATAGAGCAGATCAAATGATTAAAGTTTTTTGTTAAAATGATAACAATCTGGTTTACGACATTTAAGTATAAATACGGATACTATTATGTGTATAAATATCATTCTCATTCGAGGTTTACTGTGAACATCTCCTCAATTGTATTGTACATATAGTATATTTTAAGCCTACATATTTTATTTCTGAAATATATTCGGAGTCGAGCAACAACTTACAAGGTAAATACATTTTTGATATTGTAAATTTGGCTCTAAATATTTCCTCTGCTTATAATGCCCATTGACGCTAGAACTGCAAACATCGGTTGTTCATGGTTTTATTTCAGGAGAAAATGCCTAAAATATTAAAATCATGAATAACTACAAAAATATTCGATCGTCTTAATTTAATAAAAAGAAAGAAAAGCGGAAATTATCTTTAAAATCATATTTATTTCGTACTCATTCATACGTTTATATATCTGGCATGCTATACAACATCGAGCAGCATACAATGTAGGTTTGTAGTTCATGTGTCAGCGATTATGCATTTCAAATAGATTTGATTGATTGGGGCTGAACTCCGTTTTCAACAATTTTTCAAACAGATCACGGCGGCCAGTTCACCTAGCTATCTCACACCAGTGCTCAACACAGCATAGTTTTCAAGCAACTGGCTGTTTTCCCACATAGACTGCTAGTCCATGGATTAACAGCCACCGTCGCTACCGACTGAGCTACCGGGGCTCGTCTTTAAATAGTTTAACGTAAATAGTAAAACATAATACTCCTATCCACATTTTAATTAAGTATTTGTAAATTATTGACTGACATTAATTCACTTATAGTGATATGTTAAAGAAATCCTGAAATTCAAAATAAAATATTGATTTTTCCTTTTTTCCAGATGAAGATACGTAATCTCGGAAAAACCAGAGTACATGTTACTTTTGGTAACACAAAACACAAACTCTACGTCACAAAGTTCTCTACGTGTGATGACGTCATACAGTCCATCCTCGCCAAAGCTTTGTGTCCGAACATTAGGTTGAACACACTTGCTGTATTTGAACAAAGTGGGCGAATAGATCGAATGCTGCCAGGGAGTACACGCGTACTAAAAATAATGAGATCGTGGGGAAATATGTCATTCTTTCACGATACTTAAGTGACGTATTAAACTATAACGACAGAAGAAAGTCCAGTTTCCTTATGAAAAGAAGAAGTGGCGATGGTACAGAAAGCCCGGTGAAGGTCATTGAAACATCACGTGACTCAGCAGTTGGGTCCTCACAGTCAATGTTGATGGACGCTTGCAGAAAGTCATGGGAGCTTGACATTGATTCAGACACCGATACCGACAGTGACATATTTTAACACGAGGATTCTTACATCAGTGAGTCAGAAATGTCAAACGATCACACTAGTGACGGTGCTCAGAGAGAAAGTCATCTTGATGTAGCGTTTCTGAAATCTGCAATGGATTCTGATAGTGATGAAGGTATAGATGTTACAAGTGTTAACTCATGCGATCTCAATACTGCTTTTGTAGGTGACTTTAACATGTTTCCGGAACGCCATGTTGACGCGAATGAATCCAGCTGTGACTCTTCATTTGATCACGATATATCTGTCTTGACCGCCGAGAAATTACGCCGAAATACAAACTCAAACGAATTTATTAAAGGACTATTTGACGGACATCGTGATATGTCAGAAGATGAAGAAATGGACAGCTTTATGATATCGAGACTTGATTCACTTTAAGCGATATAACAATCAGCCTTTTTATCAGGAATGTCTTACAAGAAAAATGTGCTTTGTTTTAGTATACTATGGAAAGATAAATAAAATTTGCAAACTGATTATTGACTTATATTGTTTGTTTAGAAAAGGATCTATCAGAACGCAACGGGGAGACACTTAAACGACACATGAGCCATTCAACGAGAAAACCAACATTGTCCGCGCAGGCTTATCCGGGCCGACACATTCCGTCTCAGGGGGATTGAGGTATAGAGTTATGATTCCCGAAACAGAAAATCCACAGGAGGCGAAAAGTGTTTGTCCGGGTTAGCCTGCGCAGGCTGATCTAGATCGATACATTACGCATAATCCACAATGTTGGTTTTCTCGCGGGACGGCTCATATCAATACTATATGCGTAATGTATCGACCAGATCAGCCTGCGCTGTCCGCGCAGACTGATCCGGCCGACACATTCCGTCTTAGGGGGATAGATGTATACAGTAGTTATTCCTGAAACAGAAAAGTCACAGAAGGCGAAAAGTGTTTATCCGGGTTAGCCTGCGCGGCATGCTTAGGCTGATCCGGATCGATACATTACGCAGAGTCCACAATGTTGGTTTTCTCGTGGAACGGCTCAAATGGTTTACTGTATTAGCAACACGTACTTACCGCTATCTGCTTCTTGTCAACCCATATACTGATACCAGACGACATCTGAAGCATTATGCAACCGACGATTTTTGTAAACGTTTCAGTAAAAGGAGAACTTTCTCAGAATGTGTGATTTACTCTACAGAGAGATACTATAATAAAGTTACCCCTTTATCATCAAATAAAGCGAATATGTTTTTATATTCTATGACTCAATAAGGGACGACATAGGAAAAACACCACATGGTTGTATCAACCATTGTAGATTCAGGTTGACATTATAATTTCTTAGAACATCTTTTCTAGACGTTTTTTTTTTTTAAGTTGGCTGTTGCAAAAGTGATGTATGTGGGAATGGTGAACGAACGATCAAAAGTTGTCATGAAAAGCATTCGATGACTCTTTTCTTGAACGTAAATTAATGGTGCTGAAATAAATACAAATTCCGTGTTTAGAAATATAACGTTGATGTAGACAAATCATATTTATTTTTTTGAAACCTAATGTTTAATATTTGTAAAAAGAGTACTAGTCTATCCAAAAGTTGTACAAAGTATTTACACAATTGAATTGTTAATATAAAATGAGCCGTCCCGCGAGACAACCAACATTATGGCATCTGCGTAATGTATCGACCAAGATCAGCCTGCGCAGTCCGCGCAGACTGATCCGGGCCGACACATTCCGTCTCAGGAGGATAGAGGTATAGAGTAATGATTCCTGAAACAGATAATCCACAGGAGTCGAAAATTGTCTATCTATCACTCACTCACTCACTCACTCACTCACTCAATGAATCAATCAATCAATCGTTATCCTCGATAAACGGCGACCTGTCCTGGTACTGTTTGGTCTATTGCAATGCGTCTTCCGGTTTTCTTTCCTTTGGGATAGTTCCGCCAAATTTCTGCATTGCAGCGTGGACATGTATGTATTGTCTCTTTCCAGTTATCGAAAAATAATGCTAGCCAGCACATTCCCCTGTGGACATAAAAATCCACAACGTTTAACCATTGGCAGACAGTGGTGCAGTGGTAGAGCGGCGGCCTCTCACATCAAAGGTCCCTGGTTCGAGTCCCGTGATGAGCGGGTCCTGACCTTGGGATTTTTCCACAAAATCGGCGCGAGTACTGGTTAAGTATCCAGTAAGCAGACATCGAGCGTGATTAATATAAGCTTAAAGCTTGTTTCGCAATCGATTTAAAATAAATAAGTTTGTGAAAATAAGCAGCAAGTTGCTTGGAAAGACTGTCGTCTCGAGAACTGGTGTGGGAAAGCCCATAACTACACGAGTAAGTGGCCACTCCGCCGTGATAATACTTTTTTTGGTAAACGGCGTTAAGCCCCAAACTATCTAGGTGACAGGCACTATATAATAAACAAACTTTACAACCATTAAAGGGACTGAATCCCGTATGAGAAAAAAGCGAAAAAAAGAAGAAAATTATTAAAAATTGCTATTACCTTGATGTTTTTGCATGTAAGGCATTCAGATTTGCTGAATGATGTACTACAATATATGCACACGGAGATATATTGCGGAGATTTTTAGTTATTTTGCATTGTAAAATCTTAAAATATCGCTGTATATTTATCACGTGATCACTAAAACCGAATTGACAATCTCCTTCGCAGAGTTGTCGTTCCTTACACTCACGCATACATGAATGTAATGAGTCGATAGTGTTAGAGAATGCCGAATTGAATCCACAAATTCAAATGAGCAAGAGGAAATTTCACGGTATTTTTAAACGGGAAAACACGGAACGGACGTTTTTTTAACTACTTATTTCCTATGAAATAATGAAAAACAAGACTTGTACGACCTTCTACAACATTCAGTTACATATATATCGACGTATTGTGGATTAATTAGAATAAGTATAACATATAACGATTTTGGACCATTATGATGTTCAGTCCCATTAAGCTTACCAAAAGGAGAGTAGGCATCTTACATGAATTACTACCCATATGTTTCTCCGTGTTTGTCGTCACTGTTTCATGACAGCTGGTGCACTTGCACTCTGTGGAATTGGGTGGGTACCACGTTTCACCCGGTTTCACGTTCTGAAAGCCAACATCCATCCGGGTGATGGTCCCAGCCCCTGTAAATATAACCGTTCTATTGTACAATCCGAAACCGCCGTGGACAAGTTGTATGTGTCGAGTATTTTGAACCTGGGACCCCGGGTTTGATCTCAATGTCATGATGGTGTGCCCTTGGGATAGGCACACCCCAGTACTGGTTTGTTTAGCGCTTGGGATCATGAATAAGCGAATTGTCGCCATGATACAACTGAAATAAATACCCCAATTAAACCGACTGCATTGAAAATTGTTTGATTACTCACACGAAACAAAATAAATAACAGTTGTCTCGCGATAAGGACAAACAAATTATCTTGTGTCATCCGCGGATATTTATATTAAATTAATTCATGATCTATCAACTTCGTAATTCATTTAAACAATTGTGTTAATTATGAAAAGCAAACATATCAAAACAATATCGCAGCAGCAATTCTGATTGCTCGTTTGGGCCATGACCGCCTCGCATCTGCGTTTGCATCAGGTGCGGGTTTTCGCTGGTTCGATCCCCGGTCAGGTCATGCTAAAGACGTTAAAAAAATGGTAGTAATTGTCCCCCCCCCCCCCCCCCAATGGCGATAAGGGTTTCGGGGTTAGCATTAGGACTTACTGGCTGGTGTCAGGATAAATGGACCAGTAGTAACTTACGCAGGAAACGCCGTGATACAATTGAACAATTGTTGAAAGCGACGTAAAGCAACAAACAATCGTTTTCGCAGTGACAACTTATTCTTTGTTCTTTTCGAAAGACAGATTTGGCTCAGCAAATGTGATTTATCGGATGTTCGCGTCCACTGTTATCTATGAACATACATTTGATTTCGTTGAATGCCTTTATGGTAACAGGACCAATGACTTGGCTCCGGCAGAAGTAAAGCATTTTAATTTCTGGATTGGCTTACGTCGGGTGAATTTGTACTATCTCGAGGGCTTGGTGTGAAACGTTTGTAACTGAAAACCTATTTTGAAAACCCAGAACTCAGAACGAGCAATGGCACCTAAATTTCCATTGTTTACCAAGTAAAATGATTTAACGCTTATTAAGACTTTATGGCGAGGTAATTAACCTTGGTAAAAAAATACCAATTTGAGATACAACCATTTCACGCCAAGCCCTCGATCTGTAAACTGAAAAGTGCTGGATTATGTATGATGTCTAAAGATTCATTTAGTTATCGGCCCCCGCATTGTTTTGTTAATGCTTGTGCTCACGAACGATGGAGACCTGAATATAAAACATACCACTCTGGTAACTCTGCTGCCATAAGTTAGAAATGAGCACCAGTGACCTAACAGGCCGGGCCAAATACTGTACCATTGGGGCGTAATATGCGTACACCGTAGAATCGAGTCCATGCACATATTAGCAAACGTACAGTTTGTGGACTAATGATAATGATAGAATTATACTTCAACTTAAACTATGGTGCTTTTTAAGCCAAAGTTGAACATTTTTAAAGTCTGTTTAAAAACAAAACTGGTTTACAGCAAATTAGATGTTTCTAGATGTTTGCGATGTGAAATGTCTATCTCGCTAATTTACAATTTACCCTATACATAGTTTGTCTCTTAAATTAACTATATTCCAGCTATCTATTTGTTATGAGTTGTTATTTATTAAATCAATATTGTATACCCTCTAGCTATTTAACACTTCCAAGAGTCTGCAGATCACTTGATTCACATCTTAAGTTCTATGGCGACCGTAATACTTCAAACGGTGCTGGGATATATAGCATGCGTCAAATATTTAAGAACAACTGTTTTATAGCATAAACAATATTTTAATTTGTAATCGGTAAAATGTAGTGGCATAATATTGGCTGCAAAGGTCCAAAATAACTGACATAACCTACTACCCCATTTTGTGACAACCCGACCTGGGGAGACAACCGACTGCCTACGACTTAACGTTTGACTGGCGAATCGGCGACCTATGTTACCATAGTGTCGAAATCCCACAAGTTAACACAATCTCATGTAGACAGCATTATGGGGTCAGCCCGTATTACCTATCCCCCGAATTAAGTGCCCAAGCGTTAGACAGCTCTGGACCTCCCCTCTATACATAGAGGTGGAGGGGGACCCCCACGTTACACAGAGGTAGGCCCCCAAACTACAACGTACTTACACATATGTTTATACGACACTGAAGAACCTGCAGCTTGTGAGCGTGTCAGGCCAGGGTAAAGGCCAGGCTGATACCCCCCAAAAGCTTTCTGTCTCCCCAGAGCCGCCCCCATTTAGAACATGAAATTTGACCTTGCGCCTAAAATATATTTGAGTCCTATTAACACATTACAGAATGTTTAAGCTTATTTACAAATGAAAGATTTTTATGAAGTATTATTTGTTCCTTCGGAATGTCCACTGAAAACACTGAAATTGTTTGAGTCTGTGTTCGCCGTGGCGGACTTGTCCAAGGTTGTCCTTGCGTGGTCGTACTTTCTGTGTTTCGCCTTGTCATTCGACATCGCTCCGTTCATTGACTAATTATATCTGAAAAGAGACTAAACTTTGAAATTAGAAACAGTCTAAATTATTTAAATTAGGGATGGGAGGGAGGGAATTTTAATAAATTGTACACAGCTATGCCCTTCAAGAGTTGCAGGAAAAAGGAAGCTGACTATGAATGGCATTCTGGGTACCCCTATCAAGGGACATAATTCTGAAGCGAAACTTCAGAAATTCAGAAGCATTTATCTCCCCTGCTATAAACCCTTATTTATTTGAAACACCTGACCCTTTGTTAAAAATTATTTTAAATTGGATTATAGAATATAAAATTCGTATAATCTGTATTAAATCAATATTGTATACCCTCTAGCTATTTAACACTTCCAAAAATCTGCAGATCACTTGATTCACATCTTAAGTTCTATGGCGACCGTAATACTTCAAACGGTGCTGGGATATATAGCATGCGTCAAATATTTAAGAACAACTGTTTTATAGCATAAACAATATTTTAATTTGTAATTGGTAAAATGTAGTGGCATAATATTGGCTGCAAAGGTCCAAAATAACTGACATAACCTACTACCCCATTTTGTGACAACCCGACCTGGGGAGACAACCGACTGCCTACGACTTAACGTTTGACTGGCGAATCGGCGACCTATGTTACCATAGTGTCGAAATCCCACAAGTTAACACAATCTCATGTAGACAGCAGTATGGGGTCAGCCCGTATTACCTATCCCCCGAATTTAGTGCCCAAGCGTTAGACAGCTCTGGACCTCCCCTCTATACATAGAGGTGGAGGGGGACCCCCCACGTTACACAGAGGTAGGCCCCCAAACTACAACGTACTTACACATATGTTTATACGACACTGAAGAACATGCAGCTTGTGAGCGTGTCAGGCCAGGGTAAAGGCCAGGCTGATACCCCCCAAAAGCTTTCTGTCTCCCCAGAGCCGCCCCCATTTAGAACATGAAATTTGACCTTGCGCCTAAAATATATTTGAGTCCTATTAACACATTACAGAATGTTTAAGCTTATTTACAAATGAAAGATTTTTATGAAGTATTATTTGTTCCTTCGGAATGTCCACTGAAAACACTGAAATTGTTTGAGTCTGTGTTCGCCGTGGCGGACTTGTCCAAGGTTGTCCTTGCGTGGTCGTACTTTCTGTGTTTCGCATTGCCATTCGACATCGCTCCGTTCATTGACTAATTATATCTGAAAAGAGACTAAACTTTGAAATTAGAAACAGTCTAAATTATTTAAATTAGGGATGGGAGGGAGGGAATTTTAATAAATTGTACACAGCTATGCCCTTCAAGAGTTGCAGGAAAAAGGAAGCTGACTATGAATGGCATTCTGGGTACCCCTATCAAGGGACATAATTCTGAAGCGAAACTTCAGAAATTCAGAAGCATTTATCTCCCCTGCTATAAACCCTTATTTATTTGAAACACCTGACCCTTTGTTAAAAATTATTTTAAATTGGATTATAGAATATAAAATTCGTATAATCTGTATTAAATCAATATTGTATACCCTCTAGCTATTTAACACTTCCAAAAATCTGCAGATCACTTGATTCACATCTTAAGTTCTATGGCGACCGTAATACTTCAAACGGTGCTGGGATATATAGCATGCGTCAAATATTTAAGAACAACTGTTTTATAGCATAAACAATATTTTAATTTGTAATTGGTAAAATGTAGTGGCATAATATTGGCTGCAAAGGTCCAAAATAACTGACATAACCTACTACCCCATTTTGTGACAACCCGACCTGGGGAGACAACCGACTGCCTACGACTTAACGTTTGACTGGCGAATCGGCGACCTATGTTACCATAGTGTCGAAATCCCACAAGTTAACACAATCTCATGTAGACAGCAGTATGGGGTCAGCCCGTATTACCTATCCCCCGAATTTAGTGCCCAAGCGTTAGACAGCTCTGGACCTCCCCTCTATACATAGAGGTGGAGGGGGACCCCCCACGTTACACAGAGGTAGGCCCCCAAACTACAACGTACTTACACATATGTTTATACGACACTGAAGAACATGCAGCTTGTGAGCGTGTCAGGCCAGGGTAAAGGCCAGGCTGATACCCCCCAAAAGCTTTCTGTCTCCCCAGAGCCGCCCCCATTTAGAACATGAAATTTGACCTTGCGCCTAAAATATATTTGAGTCCTATTAACACATTACAGAATGTTTAAGCTTATTTACAAATGAAAGATTTTTATGAAGTATTATTTGTTCCTTCGGAATGTCCACTGAAAACACTGAAATTGTTTGAGTCTGTGTTCGCCGTGGCGGACTTGTCCAAGGTTGTCCTTGCGTGGTCGTACTTTCTGTGTTTCGCCTTGTCATTCGACATCGCTCCGTTCATTGACTAATTATATCTGAAAAGAGACTAAACTTTGAAATTAGAAACAGTCTAAATTATTTAAATTAGGGATGGGAGGGAGGGAATTTTAATAAATTGTACACAGCTATGCCCTTCAAGAGTTGCAGGAAAAAGGAAGCTGACTATGAATGGCATTCTGGGTACCCCTATCAAGGGACATAATTCTGAAGCGAAACTTCAGAAATTCAGAAGCATTTATCTCCCCTGCTATAAACCCTTATTTATTTGAAACACCTGACCCTTTGTTAAAAATTATTTTAAATTGGATTATAGAATATAAAATTCGTATAATCTGTATTAAATCAATATTGTATACCCTCTAGCTATTTAACACTTCCAAAAATCTGCAGATCACTTGATTCACATCTTAAGTTCTATGGCGACCGTAATACTTCAAACGGTGCTGGGATATATAGCATGCGTCAAATATTTAAGAACAACTGTTTTATAGCATAAACAATATTTTAATTTGTAATTGGTAAAATGTAGTGGCATAATATTGGCTGCAAAGGTCCAAAATAACTGACATAACCTACTACCCCATTTTGTGACAACCCGACCTGGGGAGACAACCGACTGCCTACGACTTAACGTTTGACTGGCGAATCGGCGACCTATGTTACCATAGTGTCGAAATCCCACAAGTTAACACAATCTCATGTAGACAGCAGTATGGGGTCAGCCCGTATTACCTATCCCCCGAATTTAGTGCCCAAGCGTTAGACAGCTCTGGACCTCCCCTCTATACATAGAGGTGGAGGGGGACCCCCCACGTTACACAGAGGTAGGCCCCCAAACTACAACGTACTTACACATATGTTTATACGACACTGAAGAACATGCAGCTTGTGAGCGTGTCAGGCCAGGGTAAAGGCCAGGCTGATACCCCCCAAAAGCTTTCTGTCTCCCCAGAGCCGCCCCCATTTAGAACATGAAATTTGACCTTGCGCCTAAAATATATTTGAGTCCTATTAACACATTACAGAATGTTTAAGCTTATTTACAAATGAAAGATTTTTATGAAGTATTATTTGTTCCTTCGGAATGTCCACTGAAAACACTGAAATTGTTTGAGTCTGTGTTCGCCGTGGCGGACTTGTCCAAGGTTGTCCTTGCGTGGTCGTACTTTCTGTGTTTCGCATTGCCATTCGACATCGCTCCGTTCATTGACTAATTATATCTGAAAAGAGACTAAACTTTGAAATTAGAAACAGTCTAAATTATTTAAATTAGGGATGGGAGGGAGGGAATTTTAATAAATTGTACACAGCTATGCCCTTCAAGAGTTGCAGGAAAAAGGAAGCTGACTATGAATGGCATTCTGGGTACCCCTATCAAGGGACATAATTCTGAAGCGAAACTTCAGAAATTCAGAAGCATTTATCTCCCCTGCTATAAACCCTTATTTATTTGAAACACCTGACCCTTTGTTAAAAATTATTTTAAATTGGATTATAGAATATAAAATTCGTATAATCTGTATTAAATCAATATTGTATACCCTCTAGCTATTTAACACTTCCAAAAATCTGCAGATCACTTGATTCACATCTTAAGTTCTATGGCGACCGTAATACTTCAAACGGTGCTGGGATATATAGCATGCGTCAAATATTTAAGAACAACTGTTTTATAGCATAAACAATATTTTAATTTGTAATTGGTAAAATGTAGTGGCATAATATTGGCTGCAAAGGTCCAAAATAACTGACATAACCTACTACCCCATTTTGTGACAACCCGACCTGGGGAGACAACCGACTGCCTACGACTTAACGTTTGACTGGCGAATCGGCGACCTATGTTACCATAGTGTCGAAATCCCACAAGTTAACACAATCTCATGTAGACAGCAGTATGGGGTCAGCCCGTATTACCTATCCCCCGAATTTAGTGCCCAAGCGTTAGACAGCTCTGGACCTCCCCTCTATACATAGAGGTGGAGGGGACCCCCCACGTTACACAGAGGTAGGCCCCCAAACTACAACGTACTTACACATATGTTTATACGACACTGAAGAACATGCAGCTTGTGAGCGTGTCAGGCCAGGGTAAAGGCCAGGCTGATACCCCCCAAAAGCTTTCTGTCTCCCCAGAGCCGCCCCCATTTAGAACATGAAATTTGACCTTGCGCCTAAAATATATTTGAGTCCTATTAACACATTACAGAATGTTTAAGCTTATTTACAAATGAAAGATTTTTATGAAGTATTATTTGTTCCTTCGGAATGTCCACTGAAAACACTGAAATTGTTTGAGTCTGTGTTCGCCGTGGCGGACTTGTCCAAGGTTGTCCTTGCGTGGTCGTACTTTCTGTGTTTCGCCTTGCCATTCGACATCGCTCCGTTCATTGACTAATTATATCTGAAAAGAGACTAAACTTTGAAATTAGAAACAGTCTAAATTATTTAAATTAGGGATGGGAGGGAGGGAATTTTAATAAATTGTACACAGCTATGCCCTTCAAGAGTTGCAGGAAAAAGGAAGCTGACTATGAATGGCATTCTGGGTACCCCTATCAAGGGACATAATTCTGAAGCGAAACTTCAGAAATTCAGAAGCATTTATCTCCCCTGCTATAAACCCTTATTTATTTGAAACACCTGACCCTTTGTTAAAAATTATTTTAAATTGGATTATAGAATATAAAATTCGTATAATCTGTATTAAATCAATATTGTATACCCTCTAGCTATTTAACACTTCCAAAAATCTGCAGATCACTTGATTCACATCTTAAGTTCTATGGCGACCGTAATACTTCAAACGGTGCTGGGATATATAGCATGCGTCAAATATTTAAGAACAACTGTTTTATAGCATAAACAATATTTTAATTTGTAATCGGTAAAATGTAGTGGCATAATATTGGCTGCAAAGGTCCAAAATAACTGACATAACCTACTACCCCATTTTGTGACAACCCGACCTGGGGAGACAACCGACTGCCTACGACTTAACGTTTGACTGGCGAATCGGCGACCTATGTTACCATAGTGTCGAAATCCCACAAGTTAACACAATCTCATGTAGACAGCAGTATGGGGTCAGCCCGTATTACCTATCCCCCGAATTTAGTGCCCAAGCGTTAGACAGCTCTGGACCTCCCCTCTATACATAGAGGTGTAGGGGGACCCCCACGTTACACAGAGGTAGGCCCCCAAACTACAACGTACTTACACATATGTTTATACGACACTGAAGAACCTGCAGCTTGTGAGCGTGTCAGGCCAGGGTAAAGGCCAGGCTGATACCCCCAAAAGCTTTCTGTCTCCCCAGAGCCGCCCCCATTTAGAACATGAAATTTGACCTTGCGCCTAAAATGTATTTGAGTCCTATTAACACATTACAGAATGTTTAAGCTTATTTACAAATGAAAGATTTTTATGAAGTATTATTTGTTCCTTCGGAATGTCCACTGAAAACACTGAAATTGTTTGAGTCTGTGTTCGCCGTGGCGGACTTGTCCAAGGTTGTCCTTGCGTGGTCGTACTTTCTGTGTTTCGCCTTGCCATTCGACATCGCTCCGTTCATTGACTAATTATATCTGAAAAGAGACTAAACTTTGAAATTAGAAACAGTCTAAATTATTTAAATTAGGGATGGGAGGGAGGGAATTTTAATAAATTGTACACAGCTATGCCCTTCAAGAGTTGCAGGAAAAAGGAAGCTGACTATGAATGGCATTCTGGGTACCCCTATCAAGGGACATAATTCTGAAGCGAAACTTCAGAAATTCAGAAGCATTTATCTCCCCTGCTATAAACCCTTATTTATTTGAAACACCTGACCCTTTGTTAAAAATTATTTTAAATTGGATTATAGAATATAAAATTCGTATAATCTGTATTAAATCAATATTGTATACCCTCTAGCTATTTAACACTTCCAAAAATCTGCAGATCACTTGATTCACATCTTAAGTTCTATGGCGACCGTAATACTTCAAACGGTGCTGGGATATATAGCATGCGTCAAATATTTAAGAACAACTGTTTTATAGCATAAACAATATTTTAATTTGTAATCGGTAAAATGTAGTGGCATAATATTGGCTGCAAAGGTCCAAAATAACTGACATAACCTACTACCCCATTTTGTGACAACCCGACCTGGGGAGACAACCGACTGCCTACGACTTAACGTTTGACTGGCGAATCGGCGACCTATGTTACCATAGTGTCGAAATCCCACAAGTTAACACAATCTCATGTAGACAGCAGTATGGGGTCAGCCCGTATTACCTATCCCCCGAATTTAGTGCCCAAGCGTTAGACAGCTCTGGACCTCCCCTCTATACATAGAGGTGGAGGGGGACCCCCACGTTACACAGAGGTAGGCCCCCAAACTACAACGTACTTACACATATGTTTATACGACACTGAAGAACCTGCAGCTTGTGAGCGTGTCAGGCCAGGGTAAAGGCCAGGCTGATACCCCCCAAAAGCTTTCTGTCTCCCCAGAGCCGCCCCCATTTAGAACATGAAATTTGACCTTGCGCCTAAAATATATTTGAGTCCTATTAACACATTACAGAATGTTTAAGCTTATTTACAAATGAAAGATTTTTATGAAGTATTATTTGTTCCTTCGGAATGTCCACTGAAAACACTGAAATTGTTTGAGTCTGTGTTCGCCGTGGCGGACTTGTCCAATGTTGTCCTTGCGTGGTCGTACTTTCTGTGTTTCGCCTTGCCCACGTTACACAGAGGTAGGCCCCCAAACTACAACGTACTTACACATATGTTTATACGACACTGAAGAACCTGCAGCTTGTGAGCGTGTCAGGCCAGGGTAAAGGCCAGGCTGACACCCCCCAAAAGCTTTCTGTCTCCCCAGAGCCGCCACGGTAAAATATCGAACCATATTTTGATATTTTGCCACGCCACAAAATGTTATTTTTCTCCTACTGACCAGCAGGGTACATATTTCCATTATCTTTTAAAAACATGTTTAAGGCTGCTTTCCATTTTTTTAGAATATAAAATTCGTATAATCTGTAATATGTCCGAACTGTAAATACAGATTTTCATGATTTAACTTTCCTTTATTAGGTGAAAAAATATTGTCTTTATTGTTAATCATATTTTTCAATTATGCAATTCACACAATTCGTTGGGATTTAACGATATAGCGATTTTCCATTTTTATAACGTCGTATATTTTCAACTTCAATTGTTCAATTTCTGACGTTTTTCTCAAAAAGTATTCGATTACCCTATATGAATTTTGAATATGTTAAGACTCGAAACTTTTTGACGTAGATTTATCGAATAAAACCGATATGTCGTCGAACTAGATTTTTTTTAAATCGACGTTGAAAACCAAGTTGCCCTTAACATTTTATGTAAATTACATAACGTCTACGTCATATTATCTTCACGCAGTTACGCTTATTTTGTCTTGATTGCCATAATAGATTTGAGATTCAACTGGTTTATAGTATCGTTCCACAGAATAAAGTTGTAGTTTTGTAAGTTGTTGAATCATATCACATGTTTTATTAAAATATCCAACCTACCTTATTAAATCGTATATATGTGATTTGATTATAGATGCTAAGAATTAAAATAAGTTGTCTGGACACATATAAAGTAACATAGAAGACATATTAGTTCATTATTATAAATTCACATGTTATTAGTTTAACTTTTATTTTATACAGAATCATGACAATGAAAACATATTTTTAATTTGTGATGCTCACACCATACTGTGCGATGCAGTCTGAGCAGTGTCCAAACTCTTAGCATCAGACACCGATTCGGTTCTATTTTGACTGCACGCATGGCAAACTAAGGTTTGGTCAGACGTTATGGTTTTCTCCTCAAAGTATTCAAAATATTTCAACACTTTAAAATGATTAGCTTTCCGTTGATAGTAGTGTTTTACACTGGATCGACATCATATTACTGAAATACTGTTATAATCGACTAAAACACAATACAAAGCCATCACAAACTGTCTACAGAGGTGTGTAATTGTACCAAAAGCAATCAACTATTCAGGTCCTGCTCTGCGTTGGATTTTTCTTTCGCCATCACTTTCGTCAAATTGAAAAAAATATCGCCACTTTATTTTTTACGAGCCATTTATATTCGCCACTTTAGATAAATATTTTATCCAATTGTACACAACTTTTCTTTATTTATATATAGAAAGAGGAGAAGAAAAAAAGGGAGAAAGAAAGAAAGGAAACAAATAAACCCATAGTTTTTCCCAAATCAATATTGACAAACTTACATTGTAATTCAATCTTAAAAGGCCAGTGTCGACGTCGAAACCCACTTTAAAAAGTGTGCCTATTTATTTAATGGATCTATAATGGTCAATTGTCATATGAAGAAGTTTATTTCAAATATAATATAAATTCAATAGGCCACATGACCCGTGAGAACAATATACACAAATAAACATTACAAATGACATAGCGAGTGGAGCACATTTACCAATATACAAGTACATGTACATACATTCATATGTATACGGCCTTGTATCAATATCGCTGAGAGTTGTTGGTCAGTCGGAATAAAAACTGAATTAACGCAACAACTGTGACTACTTATATAATAATAAAAATCTAGTTCGACGACATATCGGTTTTATTCAATAAATCTTAGTCAAAACATTTCGAGTCTAACATATTCAAAATTCAGATAGGGTAATAGAACTACTTTTTGAGAAAAACGTCATAAATAGAACCATTGAAGTTGAAAATATACGACGTTATAAAAATGGAAAATCGCTATATCGTTAAATCCCATCGAATTGTGTGAATTGCATAGTTGGAAAATATGATTAACAATAAGGACAATATTTCACCTAATAAAGGAAAGTTAAATCATGAAAATCGGTATTTACAGTTCGGACCCATTTTGACGCCATTTGACATCAAGATCGCGTGTATTCATTCGATATGCATCTTGCCGTGTGAAAGCCTAGCTGTCAGTGATCTTGCATGTTAAGTTTGAAAGATATTGGATAACTTGAACATTTTCTCGCCAAAGGTGTGGAACTACCTTAACAGATATTTCATCACATTTTTGCTAAGATGTTTTCAAAGTCGTCTGCTGCAGGTTTATTGTATGCGGGAGATGGTTTACTTCTATTTGAAAATTGGCGGTTTTAATCTTGGAAATTTTGAGGTCTGAAATACAAAAAAATCTTCCGTGATCCAGTTTGCTAGTACTTTTCCAACCTTGATAAAAGTCCTATACACGTGTCATATTAACCCTTTCCAACATACAACAAATCGGCTGCAGACGACTTTAAAAATGTCTACTCAAAATATGGAAAATCTCTATTATTGTAGGAATAATTACGAAAAAGAGTTGAAAACTTTGTGGCAAGAAGGAGAAATTGCTCGTTTTTAAAAATGCCTCCTTTTGTCATAATGTTTTCAAAAGTCGTTTGCTGCAGATGCGTCAAAATGCGTCTACAGGTGGGAAAGGGTTAAGGACATTGGCCTCGATTTCATTTCGAAATATTTTAAATAATTCAGTAGAAAGAATGGTTCAGTCCAAATTACTAATCAGAAAATTACTTGTTAACCGTCAAGGTACCTAAATATATGGAACGCCTCAACTGTCTTATAATGACGATTATTATTATCTTGCGTGCGCCCTTTATTAAGTTGTGTACATACTTTATTAGGCCGTGTACATACTGTATTATGTTGTGTACATCCTTTATTATGATGAGTACATATTTGAATATGCATATGTGTATTATTTATTTTGTTTTGTGCATTTCTTATTATTAGCAACAATGCTCTTATAACGTTTCATTTATCGAGATTTATTCTCTTTAAACAATATCTTTTAATAAATGCCGAAATTCAGAACAATTGTAAACAATATGCTGTCATTTAAAGTGACGTCACACTGGAGTGACGTCACATACGTGCTGTGAGTCGGCTAATTATGTAACTAGTTACATATGATATTTATGTCACTGCTTTATGTCACTCCTTTACGTGATACTATAACGATCGAATATTGAAAATATTGTGGAAAATGGAGCATTTTCACATTAATCCTTTTCCTTATCAATATATATTAAAACGTTTTACTTCAGGCATTCTTTCACTCTTTCCCCTTTTCAGACTCATTTTGAATAACATGTAACAGATGAATGATAATGAGCAATTTTGCCTTTCATCTAGGGGAACATATGGATTATTGAAAATGGATTATTGAAAATAGTTGAAACCTTTGTGGAAAAAGAGAAAAGGGTCACAATAAGCAATTTCTCCTCTTGTCACGATGTATTTAAATGCCGTCTGTTGCAAATAAGTCAAAAGGCAACTGTAAGCGGGGAAGGGTTGAACCGTTTCCGTTATAGCTACTTAATAACATACAATGAGCAATTCCTCCTTTTCAAACAATGATTTGAAACATGAACCTTTTTTTTTCCTACAATCTATTTAACAAAAACATTTGCCTACACATATTCTTTTAATCTTTTCTCCTTTTGGACACGTTTTGGCTAACCATAACAGATGAGTGATAATCAACAAGTTTTCTTTTTCCACAATGTTTTAATCACTATCTTAGCCTAGCAATGTTCAATGTTGTTTGCTGTATATTTGCGTAAATTGAAGACTCGTCACAAGTCAATATGTAGCCTAGTTCTAGATGTATCTGTTGATAAAAAAAAACTAGAATGCATTCTAAATATGTGCTTGTCAATTTACCTTGTAACTGTCCCGTTTCGGAGATTCAATGAAACTGCAAATCGCTAGATGCGGCTTATATGAGATATCAAATACATTACAAATACCATAACATGTTACCCCTTTCCTAAACACAGACGTATGTTTACGCATCGAAACCAGTCTTCTTACCAATACTTTATATTTATGATGTCTGTAAAGCTTGGAGGCTTTATCTTGCGTCCGGTCGGCTGTCTGTCTGAATGTGCATTTGTCCGTCCGTCACGGTTTGCATTTATTGGTCAAAAGGTTGTTTCTGTTTGGCAGATTCATTTCAAAGTGGTCACACTTATACCTTGTGATGAGGAGTACGGCGAAATACTAGGTACATTACTCTGGTCTGCTTATTTTAGTCATCTCCATTTTTACATATTTAGATCAGCCAATGTCTCAATTAATTGTCATTACATCCATTTTAAACTTGTCTTTTTTGGTAACTTAATATGACCTACAGATGTGCATGCACAATTAACATAGCTCAAGCATGCTGTTTTTGGAGTGAGTATTTTGTTGTCCTTCCATGTTCTCACTTATTATATAACTCGTTAATTAGTACTTTCCCAAGCTTTGTTCTTTGTCCGGAGCGATTTGCTGTCTATGCGACTTTTTGTTCACCCATCTGTCTGTTACGGTTTGCATTAGTGGGTCAAAATGTTGTTTCTGTTTGGCAGATTAATTTCAAAGTGGTCACACTTATACATTGGGATGAGGAGACCGATACAATATTTCAATAATATACCTATAGCATGCTTTCGATTGTCTGTAATTTATCAGCATGATTCCAATATACCGTGTGGATCTTTAGTATTCACTGAACTGGAAAGTCTTTACTTGTTTGTCAATATGCTGTCCTTCGTAATTTATTTTGTTTATACAAGAAAAGGATCAAACTTTGATAAATTAGGTATTGATTATTGGCAGACAATCTGTTTTGTTTGAAATATTTTTGGTTTTGTTTGTTTAAAGGTCGATGATACATTGTTTCAACAATGTTAGTCTAATATAAACTAAACCTTACATTTTCACATTACATATGCCCCTATACCATGAGTACTTTCAGCGCTTTGATTATGTTCTGCGAGAGTTTTGTTGTCTTATGTGCATTCTCTGTTATGTTGTGTACGTTCTATATTCTGTTGCGTAGATTCCTTATTCATTTATAAAGGCATACAATTTATTACATTGTGTGGGTTCTGCTTTTTGTTTTGCGACTTTTTTTATTATGATATGCACACTCTTTGTTATGCTGTGTTTTGCCTTCTTTAAGAAAACTTATATATGATACCAGTATTCGCCAGACCACGGTATAATCTAGTTGCACGTTACACAACATAAAATTATACAGCAAAAGATGAAAGAAGGCAAAGTTAATTCCGTTAATAACATAGATCTAATACAAATTTATAAGGATTTATGAATCATACAGCAAAGATGAAAGAAGACATTTTGTCGCATGGAGGGGAAATTCTTCAAGACAATAAAACTATCACAGGACATAAACATGAGTGTAGTTAGCATAATAGACATATACATGTACAATAATAAGAAATGTACAAAACAAAATAAACAATGCACATGCCATAATAAAGTATGTACATGCCATAAAAAAGTATTTTCACAAAATAATACAGTATTTACATGACATAATAAAGTATGTACTATACATAATAAAGTATTACATAGCATAATAAAGGGTGCACCCAATAGAATAATAATCGTCATTATAAGAAAGTTGAGGCGTTCCATATAAATAGACGAAACAAGTTATTCACGATAATCCTACTTTTATACGACAACTATTACCATACCCTAACTCAAAGCAAATCTTTATATGTTTACTTGCATCCACCAGGGAGGGGTCCTACTAAATACTGCAAGGACTACAAGGACTACAATGACTACAAGGACTACAAGGACTGCAAGGACTACAAGGACTACAAGGACTACAAGGACGGCTGTTGCATGACAAGGACGGCTAAAACGTTGTTTAATTAATATATTTATATTTAAAATTACTTTTAATATACCGATAATGCGATATAATAACTAACTTTAAAAGAAAAAGCGAAAAAAAAAAATTAGGAAAAAAAATAAAAGTTCTTGACAGTTGTGTTTTACTTTACTGGTCAAAGGCATAGTCAGCTTATATAATAGCATGTCGTCTGTCTGTTCTTTGCATAGTCGGTCATAGTAACATGTATGATACATTTAGTTTGTTTAAAGTGTCCATATAGACGTGTTAGATGTTTTGAGTAATTTTTAATATAAATATATTAATTTAATACCGTTTCAACCGTCCTTGTCATACTATAAAGCTGTCCTTGCATGTCCTTGTCATAGGGGGAATGTCACTACTATTATAGAAAAATAAGTTTCCTTTTTTTCTCTCGCTTTTTTAAAGTAAGTTTAGATATATAAAAAGAATAATCACTTTGGAGATTTCTTTCCTAATTTTATTTTTTCGCTTTTTCTTTTAAAGTTAGTTGTTATATCACATTATAGGTATATTAAAAGTAATTTTAAATATAAATATATTAATTAAACAACGTTTTAACCGTCCTTGTAGTCCTTGTAGTCCGTGTAGTCCTTGCAGTATTTAGTAGGACCGACCAGGGAGATAGATTCATAAAAGGAGACTCTGCTTGTTTTCTTATCCATTTATGTTTTATTTTCAGTAACTTTGCTTACATTAACTTGTAAATTGCTTTAACTGAAATAAACATGTTATAACCAAGCTGTCATATTTTCTCTTTTTTTAGAACAAACTATTCGACTCTGTATGAGCAAAACAAGTTAACACGGGTGAAGAAAAAGAAGAAGAAGAATGAAAAGAAAAATAAGAAAGATAAAATGACGAAGAAGAAGAAGAAGAAGAAGACAAAAAAATGAAAAAGAAGGAGTATAATTAAAAACGAAGAAGGAGGAGAAGAGGAAGAAGAATAAAGAAGAAGAAGGAGAAGTAAGCCAAAAGAGAAAAATAAGAAAACAATGTAGGATAAGGAGATATAGAAGGAGAGGAATAATAATAATAATAATAATAAAAATAATAATAATAATAATAATAATAATAATGATAATAATAATAAGGACAACAAGAAGAAGAACAAGCAGATGAAGAAGAAGTAGAAGATGAACAGAAGACGAATAAAGAGAAAAGGTAGAAGAAAAAGAAGTAAAAGAAGAAGAATAGAAGGCGAAGAAGAAGACGACGAAGAAAGAGAAAAAGTAGAAGAAAAAGAAGAAAAAGAAGACGAATAGAAGACGACGAAGAAGAATGAGAAGAAAAATAATAATAGAAGACGACGAATAAAAAGAAGAAGTAGAAGAAGAAGAAGGAAAAGAAGAATAGAAGAAGAAGACGACGATGAAGAAGAAAAAAAAGATTAGAATATGTCAAAAAAAGAAAAAGTGGAAGAAGAAGAAGATGATGAAGAAGAAGAATAAGAAGAAGAAGAAGAAGAAGAAGAAGAAGAAGAAGAAGAAGAAGAAGAAGAAGAAGAAGAAGAAGAAGAAGAAGAAGAAGATGTAGAAAAAGAAGAAAAGCAGAAGACGAAGATTGAAAAAAAGTAGAAGAAAAAGAAGTAAAAGAAGAAGAATGAAAGACGACGAAGAAAAATGTGAAGAAGAATAATAATAGAAGACGACGAATAAGAAGAAGAAGTAGAAGAAGAAGAAGGAGGTTAAGAAGAAGAAGGAAAGGAAGAATAGAAGAAGAAGAAGACGACGAAGAAGAAGAAGAAGAAGAAGAAGAAGAAGAAGAAGAAGAAGAAGAAGAAGAAGAAGAAGAAGAAGAAGAAGAAGAAGGAAGAAGAAGAAGAAGAAGAAGAAGAAGAAGAAGAAGAAGAAGAAGAAGAAGGAGCAGACACACAAATAAAACACAGTCTTACAAAGACCTCTGTGTAACCTACCGTCACCCCGGTCTGTATACACTGTACAGTTTCTGTATATATAAACGACACTCCAATATACAGTGTTTGTATATATTTAAATATATTGCAGCACGAACTAATGCAACTGTATTGTTATCAATAGTATTTATAGAACGGTATTTGAAAACACTGGAACTTAATCCAAGGGTCACAGAGCCAACGGAGATTACTAAAATCTTTAATCATTACAGAATTTTAAAGTTTGAGTTGAAACCTCAATCGGAACACCTCGGGTAATTCCGGCATCCATCATGCTTCACATTCACCACCGAGGTAAACCATTGGCGAGTGTTCTCCTCTCTACGTGGTATATGTAACAATATATTCGATACACGATTCCAATTACGATAGCATGGCTTAACACAGAACAGAATTGAACCGTTCCACGAGAAACCCAACATTATGGACTCTGCGCAATGTATAGACTGCGCAGGCTCATCCGGTTCGATACATTACGCAGAGTCCATAATGTTGGTTTTCTCGTGGAACGGCTCATTTATCGAATGTTGAGTTCATAACAAGATCAGTTCACACGATATAGTAGAGCCGTGTCTAGCTATTGGGGGGTCAACGTAAAGTAAAGACTAAGGCAACCTGTGCATATGCAATGTCTCATTGTATCTATATGTACCTCAAGACAAAATGCTGAAAGCTTAGCCCCTCTTGTTTTATATCAGCATAGCTTCAAAAGATGTAAAAGCGGAGCTTTATCCCAGTCGCTTGACGCGACTCAATCCTATTTAACCTAATTGTTTTGTATTTATAAAGTGACACTTGTATTCGTAATTTGACCAGGTTAAGCCGTTTTGCACATACAACAAATCGACAGCAGAGGTACAGAAAAGGAGGGGTATTCAGCTCTTTTTACCACAATTTCTCCCTTATTATTAAAGCAATTCCTATGTTATGGGTACTCAAAAGAATCCTTTTGAGTACCCACAACATAGGGTTAGAGGGTCAAATAAGGATTTTAGAACATGAAAAACGCCCCTTATCTAGAGCTCTGAGAGGATTTAGAAAACAAAAAGATTTGGCAAAGCAATGAAAAACCTCTGTAAGATTAAGTGTAAAAGAACTGTAAACGTTGTTTAAAAAGCCGTGTGCTGCAGAGGCTCGAATATAGTGAAGAAACCCCGCATTGGACGAATAATTGTTAATCCCATTTAGTTGTACTGTGTCGCACTAGTAGCGATGCGGTCTGTCAATAATTCAGGGCTTGTGAGTTCGAACCCGAGCTCGGCCAACATTCTTTCCATCGTTTGACAAAAGTCATTGTCATTCGTCCTCCAATGGATTAACAATCTATTAACAATATAATTGGTTCCCACCGACTTCGATTAACTTATCTGATTTAACTCAGATCTAAACGTTGCTGCAGTGACAAACGCTCGAATTATCTGACAACTGCCCATTGCAGGTCGTCTCAGATTGACCTCTGTGTCAGCCTATCAAATTATCGCCTATAACATCGTTAGGTATCAACATACAGGGGAGACAAACTAATATAAACAACCATGATAAGAAGCGGCGGTTGTCGAAGTTCCAATTGTAAAGAGCATTTAAGTGTCAATTTAAGACGACCGTCTTTTGCGTGTCACCAGATCCAATATATAGGATTTATTGAGATTGCCGGGAGTACACATTGTTCAGGTTCTTTACAACTTCAAGGTGCTAATAAGTTGTTTATTAAAATGTAAGTATCTTTGACAAATTAAAGATAAGAATAATAACTTACTTTGTCTTTTGTTCTATATGTAATGATAGTTATGATTGAAAGATTGATTAGGGTTGAATTGCCGTTTTCGACAATGCTTCAGCTATATGAGCAGACCCGCGAGAAAACCAACATTATGGCATCTGCGTAATGTATCGACCCAGATCAGCCTGCGCAGTCCGCGCAGACTGATCCGGGCCGACACATTCCGTCTCCGGGGGATAGAGTTATAGAGTAATGATTCCTGAAGTAGAAAATCCACAGAATGCGAAAAGTGTCTGCCCGGATTATAGCCTGCGCGGCATGCTCAGGCTGATCTGGGTCGATACATTACGCAGAGTCTACATTGTTGGTCTTCTCGCGGGACGGCTAAATATATCACGACGACAATTCCACAAACCCTTGCCTTATCTGGCGTTCTCACACTAACACTCCACACAGCAGGCATTCCAGGAAATGACTGCTTTTCCACACAGACTGTAAGCCCATTGGTGGAGCGGGCTGTCAATCCAGGGGTTGTGAGTTCGAATCCCGGCTCGGCCAACTTTCTTTCTGACGATTGACAAAAGTCATTGTGACACGCGTCATTCGTCTTCCACCAATGGGCTAAGTCTATGTGGAAAAGCAGCCAGTTGCTTGGGAAGATTGTTGTGTGGAGTACTGGTGTTAGAAAACCAGGAAATGCATGAGTAGGTGAACTGGCCGCCGTGATATAACTGATGAGAAATTGTTAAAAACGGCGTTAAACCCCAATCAATCAAACCCATTGGTGGAAGGCGAATGACGCTTGTCCTATCGACTTTTGTCAAACGTCGAAAAGAATGTTGGCCGAGCTGGGTTTCGATCTCACAACCGTGTAGCTTCCGACAATGGCGATATATATATACGGGTACTCGACTGGGTTATGATTGAACGCAGTCACGTGTTCTGTATGTCAATTAGACCACAATATAAACCAGATCCTGACATGACATGCAAACGCATGTAAACGTTTTGCTATGACACATGCAATTTCGTTTAAAAAATTTCCGACGTTTAATACTGACGGCCAAGACTTGTAATCCTCTTATATACAATGCGTCTGATCAGGGTCTACAGTGTCTAAAACAGGACGGCTTGTCTGTATCACGGTATATGTTCTTGTCGGAATAAACCATACCACCACTTACCGTTAACTCTTGTAACAATGACAAACTTCGATTGTTAGCATTACTTCCCTTTCACAGATCTTTCAACTTTTCTAGCGGACAATGCTGTTAGTTTGGGCATCCATTAACCCTTTCCCACCTGCAGATGCACTTTGACGCAATAGCAGCAGACGACTTTTGAAAACATTGTGGCCAACGGTAAAATTACACACTTTTCCCGCATGTAGACGCTTTCTGACACCTCTGCAGCAGACGACTTTTAAACACGTTGTGTCAAAATTACTCTCCGATGTAAGGACTACATATTAATTATGGAAATTGTTTAAATACATCACTCGTAAAATATGTAGTACTGTTTTGTTATTAGCGCTTTATCTAATTGACTTCGATATTATTTCAGAAAAAGTGTAAGATCGAATTCACCAACTTGATTGATACTGATTGAAAGGAGTACATAACGGCAACATGATGATGTTTAAACCCAGGCATGAAATGGATGGATCATCTTTTCATAGACTCTTAAAATATTTAGCTGAAACCAATTTAAATTTGACGGCCAATACTACCTTTGCTCTTGACCTTTGACCAGGTGACTCAAAACAGTATTGTGTTATCTTTACACGGAATCCAATGATCTTGTGAAGTTTAAAGACTTTAGGTCAATGGGTTCTAGAGATATTGTGCTCAAACCGAATTTACAATAACAACTCCAAAAACAGCTGTGGCCATCTTCTCAAGGATGCCAATCGTCCTCTGAAGTTTGAAGACTCCGGGCCAAAGGGTTCTTGAAATATCGAGCAGAAACGTATTTAATCTTTACAACCCCTGTGACCTTCACCTTTGACCCAGTGACTTCATATCCGAAAGGGGTCGTCTACACTAGGATTCTAATTATCATGTTAAGTACGGCGGCTCCACTTATCCGTATAGAATAAGGAAGCATAAGTTACCTTTATATCTTTTATAGTCCTTTATCGAAGCCAACATATAACATTTTAATGTTTCTGAAATAGTTTAACCCTTTCCCTCATACGACGATTCTGCAGCAGACGACTTTGAACGTATTGTGTCAAAAAAATGGAAAATCACTATAATTGAATGGATAACCTATGACTAAAAGTGGAAAACATTGTGACAAAAGGAGAAATTGCACGTTTTGTGCAATTTCCCCTTTTGTCACTATGTTTTCAAAAAGCCGTCTGCTGCAGAGGCGTCAGAAAGCGTCTATATGAGGGAAAGGGAACCGTTTACTGATATGTTACTCTTAATGACCTTCACCTTTGACCCAGTGACTTCTACATTTATAATCCTCTTAACAATAATATGGAAAATGAAATAAGATACGAAACAATGAGAACGTTTTGACAAATGAACTCGTTCTGACAGGATTAACCCTTTCCCTCATACGACAATTATGGAACGCACATCAAGTTGACATCTATAAGGGAAACAAAAATTATGAAATTTTCATTAAAATATTTAAGTATTACTTACCGCTTAGTATAAGGTTGGTGAATTGGACCCAGTTCTTGGCAAAACGGTTTAACAAGTGAGTAAAGAGTTTTGCAACAATAATTACGGTGCATTTACATGGATGTAGCAGAAAGCCATTATTTAGATAAATACCGTGATTATGTTACTATCACACCCACGCGGCGTGGCATTCAATATTCTATCACCAACACAGAATAATAACCATTCCCAATTACATGATGGGAAAAAAGTAATTATTCTATTTATAGTATGACCTCCCGGTGACATTCTCTTGATGCGACCAATCGTCGTATCTAACTTCAATATAGGTTGGTCAAACACATTGTCAAATGCAATGATTTCGAAGAAGCCCCTGACGATACTAAATTACAATGTCGAAGTTGTCATGTTGAAAGCACTTTTCAGGAGTTAATTATACGTCCTTTATTATACGGCCTTCAAACAGGCCCCAGACTCGATCCTCGGTAGTGGCGTTTAATCATGTTAAGCCACCGAACTTTTCAAAACGCAGTACTCAGGGATCATGGGAAAATGCGGTCACCGTAATAAAACTGAAATATATTTTTTTAAAGCATGGTAACAAAATCAATCAAAACTTCATGAAGAGATAAATTTTATTACAATTAGACGAAACTACATGTATTTAGCTCTACGAGTATTTGCTACTCCAGTTTTATGTCTGGTTTAAATAAGATTGTGAGGATATATATCGTCACTATATCTAAAAACAATTTTTCCATTAAACACGATATTTATGACAAAATAGAAGTGAGCCCCGAGAAAACCAACATTATGGACTCTGCGTACTAAATCGATCCAGATCATCCTGCACAGTCCGCGCCGGCTAATCCGGCCCGACACATTCCGTCTAAATGGGATAGAGGTAAACAAATGTCTGTCCGGGATGAAACTATTTCGCTATATATACGAGTGTTTGCTACTCCAGTCTTATGTCTGGTTTAAATAAGATTGTGACGAGATATATCGTCAATATATCTTAAAACAAATTATAACAGTAAACGTGATGTTTATGACATAAAATAAGTGTGTTGTGTTCAGGTAGGTGGTAAGTACTTGTTCATAATTATAACAGTAAACGTGATGTTTATGACATAAAATAAGTGTGTTGTGTACAGGTAGGTGGTAAGTACTTGTTCATAATTATAACAGTAAACGTGATGTTTATGACATAAAATAAGTGTGTTGTGTACAGGTAGGTGGTAAGTACTTGTTCATAATTATAACAATAAACGTGATGTTTATGCCATAAAAGAAGTGTGTTGTGTACAGGTAGGTGGTAAGTACTTGTTCATAATTATAACAGTAAACGTGATGTTTATGCCATAACAGAAGTGTGTTGTGTTCAGGTAGGTGGTAAGTACTTGTTCATAATTATAACAGTAAACGTGATGTTTATGCCATAAAAGAAGTGTGTTGTGTACAGGTAGGTGGTAAGTACTTGTTCATAATTATAACAATAAACGTGATGTTTATGCCATAAAAGAAGTGTGTTGTGTACAGGTAGGTGGTAAGTACTTGTTCATAATTATAACAGTAAACGTGATGTTTATGCCATAACAGAAGTGTGTTGTGTTCAGGTAGGTGGTAAGTACTTGTTCATAATTATAACAGTAAACGTGATGTTTATGACATAAAATAAGTGTGTTGTGTTCAGGTAGGTGGTAAGTACTTGTTCATAATTATAACAGTAAACGTGATGTTTATGCCATAACAGAAGTGTGTTGTGTTCAGGTAGGTGGTAAGTACTTGTTCATAATTATAACAGTAAACGTGATGTTTATGCCATAAAAGAAGTGTGTTGTGTACAGGTAGGTGGTAAGTACTTGTTCATAATTATAACAATAAACGTGATGTTTATGCCATAAAAGAAGTGTGTTGTGTACAGGTAGGTGGTAAGTACTTGTTCATAATTATAACAGTAAACGTGATGTTTATGCCATAACAGAAGTGTGTTGTGTTCAGGTAGGTGGTAAGTACTTGTTCATAAGTACTACAGACACCAGCCAGTCAGTCATAATGGTAACCTCGCAACCCTGATCGAACCCGCGACCTCCCGCACCCTAGGCGAACGCTCTACCAACCCACCACCGAGACAGTCATATCGAAATGGGTGAGCAAGTAAGTAGTAACTTCAGTCACCTTATGGGACCATTCGAAGCTGAAACAATATTTCACCCATTAATCTTTTTATTTTCCTTTTACAACCCACAATACAATCGTGAAATAATCTTTGGGTAAAATCATACCTTTTAAATAACATCGTTTTGACGTCAAAATGTATGCTTTTGCGACAATGGTTGTGTGGTTAAATAAATCGTAAATATTGAACTTGTTTGAAGTGATATGCGGATAACATTAACGTGATTTGAATTATTGTCAATGCTTAACAAATATGCATGGTAATTTTAAGTAATTTAACAAGTACGAAACGACTATTAAATATTCCAGCGAAATTATCATTAAACTTCTAATTCAAACGATAAAGTAATAGCGATTTCTTTAATCACAAAAACGTCGAAACGTTTCAAGTCGAAAAAGACGATATTTCAAAAGTATGGTTCCATCTTATAAGAGATGTACATGAAGTTTTTGTTTATAATGTAACGGGTGACATAATTCTCTTATCGGATCAATTGATTAAAAATATCGCCTTCGTTTGTATTTAACAAATATTTCGACTGCTAAATAGTTTTAATAATTCAGTACTTTACAGAATTGAGGAAATGTCTTTTCTATTTTTTCATTATACTTACAGCCCAAAATGTCAGCATCATGCGATGTAAGATTTCCATTTATTTAATGCCTATCGATGGATTATAGAGATATCTCAGTGAAATAGAAACTGGTAATCCACTTTTTCAAACAGTGAAATTACCATTTTCAAACAGTGAAATTACCACTTTTCAAGCAGTGAAATTACCATTTTTTGCCGGAACTACTTTCTTTCATGATTTATATTTGTTTAATTATGGAGTTTACTTATATTTTTTTTCATGCCCACTGATGAATTATAGAAATTTCTCATAAAATAATAATCCTATAATTTCACTTGTGAAACCAGTGAGATTATGACTTTTTAATTGACGGAACAACATTTTTTCTCCATGTTGTTGACAGAATTTATGAAAAAAATGAGTCTCAAAACGAGTGGAAATTAATTTGTCGTCACAATAAAGATGGTCTGTGCATCTAAATATGTGATAACACGTTGAATATGCCCCATAAGGCCTACATTTAATGACGTGAATCAACACAAGTCACTGTTTATATGTAAATGACAGTTGTAGCAGGACGTATATAAGATATCTTATCTACGTTCCGGGTGGTAGTGATTTTAAAATCGTATTGTGTCACTGGTATTAGAATAAGTATGTCATATGTAAAAGAGTTACACATAATACAACAAGGGAAACAAGATATGATTGAAAGTACGTAGATTGGCAAGCTTTACTTCCCTTTACCAGTGACGTCATTCAATGAATACACACATTGACATATTCTTCTACATGTATGCAAGAACCTGTACCTTACTGTAGATCAA
Organism: Serripes groenlandicus; assembly: GCA_031761405.1. Taxonomy (NCBI): domain Eukaryota; kingdom Metazoa; phylum Mollusca; class Bivalvia; order Cardiida; family Cardiidae; genus Serripes; species Serripes groenlandicus. The sequence goes on from JASEVX010000017.1 coordinate 9,210,289, forward strand.
TTGTTGCTTAGATAGTATATGCAATATAGTTCCGTAGCTCGAATGGTTTTGATATTAATTACTATTGTGGATAGTTGTACTTAGATGGCTATAATGAGGAGTGTTTCAATAAGGTTTACACGGGAGGAACACGGGAATGAAGCTAGATTTTCATATTTACACATCGTCCTATTTGCGTTTATATGTTTGCAGGCATAGTATAAACATATATGCGAAATATAACGAGTAACAGGCATCGAATAAATCAGATGTATCGTGATCGTAAGAATAGAGCTTTAGAGTAGGCATATTCCTATGATATATGAATAATGAACGTCGCTTGTTTCCATTATCAATAAAGATCTAGCCATCTTGGTCGATCGAGTCGACCCGTTTTGACTTGGGTTTTTTACTTCGCCGATAAGCGATATAAAACATAATTTCCTTCGCAAAAGACTTCCATCCAAGAAATCTCCGTGATTATTTGACAATTGAAATAATTAATATCCTTTACATTTAAAAGAAATGGTTAAAATAGACACTTTTTTTTTTTAGCGAGACCTGCTTAACAATTTCAATGGCCGCCGCATTGTTTTTAATTCTGCACCTGGAGATTACTACGCTAGTGTAAATCGGTTTGGGGCTCTCAACGGGGAATGCATTACCAAGTCATCGACTTTTTACACCTCCGTACTTTCAAAAATCTTTATTTGAAGCATAAAATAAATAGAATAATTATTTGTTTCAGTGTATTATCGAAATTTCTTTCATCTCGTGAAAAGCAAAGGGTTATATTTTCACTCGTGGCTACGCCACTCTTGAAAATATCACCTTTGCTTTTCACTCGATGAAAGAAATTTCGATAATACACTGAAACAAACAATTATCCTCTATTTATACTGACATTTTTTATATGCTATATTATAAAGAATACTGCTTTAAACAAGCGTTCGTGCGTGGCGATGCACGTGTTCCAAGTGTTTTAGTCTAGCATAGTCTTTTGCTGAAAAATTTACTAAAATATTGCTGAAATCCTTTTTCACCACCATTTCCATTACCGTATTTCTTTACTACATTGCCATTATTATTTTCTTTTTATCTAAACTTATGCTGATACTAGATAAACAGTCATAAACATTCTAAACTAAATGAATTTGGTTTAGTAAATCAACAACAATATCTGACATGTTTGCATCATCATCTGCAAACAGAGGCGTGCAAATATCGTCTATATTTTATTGTCACATACCCTATGACAACATTCATTTTGTATAAGTTCAATGAAATCTTTATGAAGACAATAACAATTACAGACGAACTGAAACATGTTTGTCTAGCTCCAATCTGACAATAACAAAACTGTTATATTATCATTATTTTCTTTAACTGCTGCTGTTAGTTTATTATACGAAAAAAAACCATGAATGGGTTTTTTCGCTTATAGGTAACAGGTGTGAGATTTTTTTTTTTTTTTTTTTTCAATAACCCATGAAGCTTTCTGAAATGAAACTGGAAAAATCCATGGGAGTCGCCATTTTGGATATGTATAAAAAGCAGACGTAAAACACAGATTGAAAATTATTGTCGTCTTTTTAATCATATTTTTTTAAATCGGTATTTTGGGTATGTATAAAATGAGCAGAAAAACACGGATTGAAAATTATTGTCGTCTTTTTAATATTTTTTTTTAAAATCGATATTTAAGATCATTAAAGTGCTGTGTTATGTGGGAATTAACATTTGTACGAAAAGTTAAAAATAAATGGAAATCTGTAAGAAATATATTTTCCCGTTGGTCAAAAAAACAAAAACGAAAGCATTAGCCTTCTACGCCCGAAACTAAATTTTGACTGTATCGTAGCCAAAGAAGGACGTGACGTCATTTCCGTTACACTTCATCTTGGCGTAACGTCAATGGATCGACGTTGTTTCCCGCAAAAAAATGGTATCAACATGAAAGACCCCAACTTCCTATACATGAGCTATTGACTCACTCATTCAAAGTATAATTATTTATCAAACATTGTGGCAAAAGGATAACTTCCTCATAAGGAGCAATTGTTCTTGTGGCGGCAATCTTTTCCTAAATCGTCTGTTGCATAGGCCTCAGAAACCGTCTCTAATAGGGAAAGGGTTTAGCAGAAATGTGACCCCTTACATAATTGGTTCCAGTCATATTGACTGATTGAAAAAGGCAGTCGCCTGGTGGCATCAGAAAAGGCTGATCTATTTGCTAATTTACCATAATATAGGTGATCGATTAAGGATCATCTTGTCCCTCATGTACTAACCTCGTTCATAATAAATGTATTCCTTGATTTTCTGAAAGTCTTTACTTTATTATTTTCTGTTCGTAATAATAGACGACAGCAATACGAATTCCAAATATGTTTTGATAATGCAAGAAACATGACATTAACATTATTATTGTCTAGTCAATTACTTATAAATCCTTTTTTATGGCCAAAGTATGCTCTTAAATTTTTGTTTATAATTATCTTGCGTTTTTTTCGTAAATAGGTAGCACCTATAGATATATTATGTTGATTGAAACAATGTTTAAACCGTCCATTGATGCCTTTTCTTCTTAAGTCTTTCATGATTAAACCGTCCAATGATGCATTTTCTTTCATGATTAATTTTATCGACTTTTTTCCTTGGGCAATTCAAAAACAGTAGACACGCATTTACATTTTGGATATTTAGTGTAAAGTGTAAGAGCGAGAAGCGGTGATATATTCCAAACAATGACGAGAAATTGACTTTTGGACTACATTGACTACATTGACTACTACATTGACTACATTGACTACATTGACCGCTCATCAAAAGTTGAACTGTTTTTATTATAAAATAATAAGATGTGCAACCTGAATTATGAGCTATCAACTTATCAAGATGAGCTACATGTAAGAAAGGTTCCAGAACATTTCAAACCTAAACACAATTGCCCAGCCTTTAGTCGACTAACACACCTACAGCTGAACCAGCACCGGCTTTTAATAATTGCAAGTGTGTTTCGGTTATAATCCCCTTTCGAGTTGAGGATAGGTAACTAGAATGAACAAGCTCCCGGTTTACCTAATCACAGACTCGAATGACACACTTTGCTATTCATTTTACCCCCCAAGAAAAAGATGAAAAATCTCCTTTCTAAAGATACCGCCTTTCTAAAGATATATAACATCTGATAATTAATATGGAATTTTCCCACGTTGACTTAATTGAATTAATAACCCGATGTTAGATGGAGTAACCTCTTAAACGAACACAAACGGACTCATACATTTAGAAGAAACTCACTGATTTTGAACTTCCCAAGACTGGCATCCTGCTTAAAGTTAATGCATAGTTCGCAGGACTACATTATTTACCTCCCCTGCCAGCCCTTTTTGATAGGCATATCCTTTATCGGTTGAAAAGAAAACAATCAAATATAGTATCATTTAACAACTATATTTAAAAAAAACAATCAGATATAGTATAATTTAACATCTATATTTAAGAAAACAATCAAATATAGTATCATTTAAAAACTATATTTAAGAAAACAATCAAATATAGTATCATTTAACAACTAAATTTAGCTGTGTGAAGTTAGCTAAACATACGACATTCGACATTCGACATTCAAAAGTTGAAAAAAAAAAATTCGAATGTCGTGCTGGCACGACATTCGACATTCGACATTCAAAAGTTGAAAAAAAAAAATTCGAATGTCGTGCTGACACGACATTCGACATTCGACATTCAAAAATAAAACTTCAAAAAATCGAATGTCGTGCTGGCACGACATTCGACATTCGACATTCAAAAAATAAAAGTTCAAAAAATTGAATGTCGTGCTGGCACGACATTCGACATTCGACATTCGACATTCAAAAAATAAAACTTCAAAAATTTGAATGTCGTGCTGGCACGACATTCGACATTCGACATTCAAAAGTTGGAAAAAAAACCGAATGTCGTTCTGGCACGACATTCGACATTCGACATTCAAAAAATAAAACTTCAAAAAATTGAATGTCGTGCTGGCACGACATTCGACATTCGACATTCAAAAGTCGGAAAAAAAACCGAATGTCCTGCTGGCACGACATTCGACATTCGACATTCAAAAGTTGAAAAAAATTCACTCCCTAGTGGAACAACGGCCTTACGGCGGATTTCACCCGAGTCTGCCGCGTGTATTACGGGGAGCACTTAGGCCTACAAGCCCTTGTCACGGGAGTCGAACAAAAAAAAATCACAATGGAGTGGAACACTTTTTTTTTTCTTACGGGCGTGGAACAACGGCCTTAAGGCGGATTTCTACTCGAGTCTGCTGCGTGTATTACGTGGAGCACTTGGGCCAAAAAAAAAAGATCACAATGGAGTGGAACACTTTTATTTTTTTTCTTACGGGCGTGGAACAACGGCCTTAAGGCGGATTCCTACTCGAGTCTGCTGCGTGTATTACGGGGAGCACTTGGGCCTACAAGCCCTTGTCACGGCAGTCGAACAAAAAAAATATCACAATGGAGTGGAACACTTTTTTGTTTTTGTTTCGGGCGTGGAACAACAGCCTTAAGGCGGATTTCTACCGGAGTCTGCTGCGTGTTTTACGGGGAGGACTCTGCTGCTAGTCGGGGAAATGTAAGCCGGGGCCGCATACTCTTTAAGGCAGGTCCCGCAGTCTACCCGCGCTTACGGCGAAGTGCTGAGCTTTGTTTTACGCTAGCACTCCGCTGCTAGTAGGGGAAATGTGCGCCGGTGCCGCACATGATATACGGCCGGTCCCGCAGTCTAGCCGCGATTAAGGCGAAGTGCTGAGCCTTGATTTAGGCGAGCAATCAGCTGCTAGTAGGGGAAATGTGAGCCGGGGTCGCATACGCTATACGGCAGGCCCTGCAGTCTACATTCGACATTGGAAATTCAAAAACGAATGTCGTGCTGGCACGACATTCGACATACGACATTCAAAAATTAAAACTTTAAAAAATACGAATGTCGTGCTGGCACGACATACGACATTCGACATTCAAAAGTTGGAAAAAAAATGAATGTCGTGATGGCACGACATTCGACATTCGACATTAAAAATTAAAAAAAAAATCAACGTAGTGGAACAACGGCCTTTAAGGCTGATTTCTACCCGAGTCTGCCGCGTGTATTACGGGGAGCACTTTGGCCGATAGCCCTTGTCACGGGAGTCGAAAAGAAAATCACAATGGAGTGGAACAATTTTTTTTTTTTTTCTTACGGGCGTGGAACAACGGCCTTAAGGCGGATTTTTACTCCAGTGTGCTGCGTGTATTACGGGGAGCACTTGGGCCTATACGCCCTTGTCTCGGTAGTCGAAGAAAAAAAAATCACAATGGAGTGGAACACTTTTATTTTTATTACAGGTCCCGCAGTCTACCCGCGCTTACGGCGAAGTGCAGAGCTTTGTTTTACGCTAGCACTCCGCTGCTAGTAGGGGAAATGTGCGCCGGTGCCGCATATGATATACGGCCGGTCCCGCAGTCTAGCCGCGCTTAAGGCGAAGTGCTGAGCCTTGATTTAGGCGAGCAATCGGCTGCTAGTAGGGGAAATATGAGCCCGGGTCGCATTCGCTATAAGGCAGGCCCTGCAGTCTACATTCGACATTCAAAAACTTTAATAAATCGAATGTCGTGCTGGCACGACATTCGACATTCGACATTCAAAAATTAAAACTTTAAAAAATACGAATGTCGTGCTGGCACGACATACGACATTCGACATTCAAAAGTTTGAAAAAAAAACGAATGTCGTGCTGGCACGACATTCGACATTCGACATTCAAAAGTTGAAAACAAAACCGAATGTCGTGCTGGCACGACATTCGACATTCGACATTCAAAAGTTGGAAAAAAAAACGAATGTCGTGCTGGCACGACATTCGACATTCGACATTCAAAAGTTGAAAAAAAAAAAACGAATGTCGTGCTGGCACATTCGACATTCGACATTCAAAAGTTGAAAACAAAAAAGAAAATCAAAAAATCGAATGTCACATACGACATTCGACATTCAAAAGTTGGAAAAAAAATCTTACTGGAGTGGAACAACGACCTTAAGGCGGATTTCTACCCGAGTCTGCCGCGTGTATTACGGGGAGCACTTGGGCCTACAAGCCCTTGTCTAACAAAAAAAAAATCACAATGGAGTGGAACACTTTTATATTTTGTCTTACGGGCCTTGAACAACGGCCTTACGGCGGATTTCTACTCGAGTCTTCTGCGTGTATTACGGGGAGCACAAGCCCTTGTCACGGGAGTCGAAAAAAACAAAAACACAATGGAGTGGAACACTTTTATTTTTTTTCTTACGGGCGTGGAACAACGGCCTTATTTGCTACAAGGCAGTCCCGCCGTTAGAACTTGCGCTGACAGTAAAGTGCTCTTCTTGTCTCAAAGCAGCACTCTGCATATGGCTGGGGAAATGTGCGCTGGGGCCGAATTTGCAATAAGGCAGTACTGCCGATGAATCCAGCGCTGAAGGCGAAGTCCTCGCCTTGGTTTAGAGGCGTATGGCCGAGGAAATGTGCGCTGAGGCCGAATTTGCTATAAGGAAGTCCTGCTGTTTACCCACGCTGACGGCGAAATCATCGCCTTGTTTCCAGACAGCACTCTGCGTATGCCTCGGGAAATGTGCGCCGGGGCCGAATTTGCTACAAGGCAGTCCCGCCGTTAGAATCCGCGCTGACGGCGAAGTGCTCCCCTTGTTTCAAGGCAGCACTCCGCATATGACTGGGGAAATGTGCGCTGGGCCCTGATTTGCTACAAGGCAGTCCCGCCGTTAGAACCCGCGCTGCCGGCGAAGTACTCTCCTAGTTTCAAGGCAGCACTCCGCATATTGCTTGGAAAATGTGCGTTGGGGCCTGATTTGCCGTATAGCATATGCGGCCCAGGCGCACATTTCCCCTACTAGCAGCGGAGTGCTAGCGTAAAAGAAGGTTCAGCACTTCGCCGTAAGCGCGTGTTGACTGCGGGACCTGCCTTATAGCGTATTCGGCCCCGGCTCACATTTCCCCTACTAGCAGCCGAGTGCTCGCATAAATCATGGCTCAGCACTTCGCCGTAATCGCGGGTAGACTGCGGGACCGGCCGTATATCATATATTTTTTTTTGTTCGACTGCCGTGACAAGGTCTTGTAGGCCCAAGTGCTCCCCGATATACACGCAGCAGACTCGAGTAGAAATCCGCCTTAAGGCCGTTGTTCCACGCCCATAAGAAAAAAAAAAAGTGTTCCACTCCATTGTGATTTTTTTTTTTCGACTGTCGTGACAAGGGTTTGTAGGCCCAAGTGCTCCCCGTAATACACGCAGCAGACTCGGGTAGAAATCCGCCTTAGGCCGTTGTTCCACGCCCGTAAGAAAAAACAATAAAAGTGTTCCACTCCATTGTGATTTTTTTTTTGTTCGACTCCCCTGACAAGGGCTTGTAGGCCCAAGTGCTCCCCGTAATACACGCGGCAGACTCAGGTAGAAATCCGCCTTAAGGCCGTTGTTCCACTCCCGTGAGATCTTTTTTCAACTTTTGAATGTCGAATGTCGAATGTCGTGCCAGCACGACATTCGATTTGTTGAAGTTTTATTTTTTGAATGTCGAATGTCGAATGTCGTGCCAGCACGACATTCGGTTTTTTTCCAACTTTTGAATGTCATGACTATAAGGCCTCTAGTACCGAGTGCTCCCTTGAATTACGCGGTAAACTCGGGTAGAAATTCGACTTCCTTGATTAAGGCCTCTAGTACCGAGTCCTCCCTTTAAATTACGCGGTAAATTCGGGTAGAAATTCGACTTACGGCCCTGGTAGCTGTCCCGTGAAAAAAAAAAAAAAAAAAGTGTTCCACTCCATTGTGAAATATTCGGGCTTCGACTGCCTTGATTAAGGCCTCTAGTACCGAGTGCTCCCTTTAAATTATGCGGTAAATTCGGGTAGAAATTCGACTTACGGCCCTGGTAGCTGTCCCTTGAAAAAAAAAAAAAAAAAAGTGTTCCACTCCATTGTGAAATATTCGGGCTTCGACTGCCTTGATTAAGGCCTCTAGTACCGAGTGCTCCCTTTAAATTATGCGGTAAATTCGGGTAGAAATTCGACTTACGGCCCTGGTAGCTGTCCCGTGAAAAAAAAAAGAAAAGTGTTCCACTCCATTGTGAAATGTTCGGGCTTCGACTGCCTTGACTATGGCCTCTAGGACCGAGTGCTCCCTTTAAATTATGCGGTGAATTGGGGTAGAAATTCGAATTACGGCCCTGGTAGCTGTCCCGTGCCAGCACGACATTCGGTTTTTTAAAGTTTTAATATTTGAATGTCGTATGTCGAATGTCGTGCCAGCACGACATTCGTTTTTGAATTTCCAATGTCGAATGTAGACTGCAGGGCCTGCCTTATAGCGTATGCGACCCGGGCTCACATTTCCCCTACTAGCAGCCGATTGCTCGTTTAAATCAAGGCTCAGCACTTCGCCTTAAGCGCGGCTAGACTGCGGGACCGGCCGTATATCATATGCGGCACCGGCGCACATTTCCCCTACTAGCAGCGGAGTGCTAGCGTAAAACAAAGCTCTGTACTTTGCCGTAAGCGCGGGTAGACTGCGGGACCTGCCTTAAAGAGTATGCGGCCCCGGCTTACATTTCCCCGACTAGCAGCAGAGTGCTCCCCGTAAAACACGCAGCAGACTCCGGTAGAAATCCGCCTTAAGGCTGTTGTTCCCACGCATTAAACAAAAACAAAAAAGTGTTCCACTCCATTGTTTGTTTTTTTTTTGTTCGACTGCCGTGACAAGGGCTTGTAGGCCCAAGTGCTCCCCGTAATACACGCAGCAGACTCGAGTAGGAATCCGCCTTAAGGCCGTTGTTCCACGCCCGTAAGAAAAATAATAAAAGTGTTCCACTCCATTGTGATCTTTTTTTTTTGTTCGACTGCCGTGACAAGGGTTTGTAGGCCCAAGTGCTCCACGTAATACACGCAGCAGACTCGAGTAGAAATCCGCCTTTAAGGCCGTTGTTCCACGCCCGTAAGAAAAAAAAAAGTGTTCCACTCCATTGTGATTTTTTTTTGTTCTTTTTTTCCAACTTCTGAATGTCGAATGTCGAATGTCGTATGTTTAGCTAACTTCACACAGCTACTAAATTTACAAAAATAATTAAATCAAGAACCTCAGATAACACGTACACGAAATATGGTTGTCAAGCTCAAATCCATTTGTGTTTTCTACTTATCACATATATTGTTATATTCGTTATTATACCTCATTGTATTGCCTATCAAGATGGCTGACAAGGCGTACAACTATTGTTGTTCCGTGAAGTTTGTATTAAAAGTAACAAAAACAAATAGACCCATAACGCAATTGGTTATGATTTAGTTAACGACATTTAACGACAATTGATAGATAAACCTACACATTGGTGCAATTTAATATTGTTTACGTTGTTCACTCCTAATTTGTCACTACTTTCCCATTATAACCCGACACAATATCGAAGAACTTGTGCAAAATGATTATTCGTTGCTGAACTCTTTTTATCAGTACAGAGGACTAAATAAAGAGGAGTGAACTGACCCTTTCCCAACAACAGTTCTCTTATAACCGAGACGATTCTTCTAGATATACACAACAAATGGATTAATTGTTAAATAAGGATTTTAGAACATGACCAATGCCCCTTATATGTAGCTCTGCAGAAATAATTGTACATCGAGTAGTGTATATCGCATGTGGTTCCTGATACACCAGGAGAAATAGCCCGGATGTTATTCTCTGAAATCCCTACCAGTGAAAGTGGAACAACTCCATTGCATATCTTCTTTTTTTCAAAATTGTCATCAAAGTAGATTCTCCAAAAACAAAGAAGGTGTTAAAAATTGTATCGTTTCTTCCGTCTTCTTCGAACATGCGATCGGTTTACGACCAGCTGAAATTACTTTCCAGATTTTAGTATCTTTGTTCTTGGATGATTTAGAAAACGCACTTACAAGAAATACTAGACAGTATAATCTTATTTGATGAAGTTCCAATTATTATAAAAAGAGTATAGTTGGTACCTATTTCGGGTAAACATTTATTAATTTTTGTAATCGGTAAATCATTATCCGTGAATTGTAGTTAGCCCCTTGCTTGCAGCACTATCAGTGATTTGGTTATAAGTTGTTTACGAGTCCTACCATCCTAAGCAAATAAATTATTAATCATCATCTGGTTAAGCATATATTCAACTTTAAGTTATGTCCAAGATTTTTAATTCATGACATAATGATGACAGGTGCAAAAATGATCGGCTTGCCCTTGATAAAGTACTTCTAATGAAATTATTCCATAACTTACGGAACTACATTTGTTACGAGTCAACCTATCCTTTCCTATCATTTCTGTCGTTTTCCTTTTGGGTATTTTTCATCAGTTGCGTAACTGTAATAGAATGAAGTCATATTATAGAAATTTGGATTTGTAACATCCGGTTAGTCAGTAAAACCTTATCAGTTTTTATTTGAACTCATTGTTTTAAAATAGATGACGAGTGTTATTTCACGCTAATTATCACGTATCAAATTACTTTTATTCGTTCCTTTATCGAGTACATATTATCATATTTAATTATTTCCTCTAGAAGTATTTTTTTCCCGATATTTTCTGTTCATCCAATCAAAACGTAGGAGTATCGTGACTGCATCGAACAACCCGTATTACTTGTTCCTGTTCATGTTTTTAAGAAAAGAGTGAACTTAAAATAAAACGAGCTCTGGAAGTATAATAATGGAAGTTTTGAGATATTAGAAGATTTCAATTATCTGGCGACTGTTTACATTTGTTTATCACATAAAGCTCATTATTGGAGTGTCAAAAACCCATTACATAAATATCATATTCACTACTAGTTTGGTTTCAAGTCTTACGCTCACTGCTTTGTTACAAGGCGGAAACCAAACAATGAAAATAACGTCACGTCAGCAGTTTGACGTGATATAACGTTAGTCACTTTGGCGTTAACACCTGCAAATGATATGTATATTTTTTCGAAAATCGCCACATAAATCACATTATGTGAAAAATAGAATATCTTTTTCGTGTTTATTTATTATCATGTTTAATAAACTCGTTAACTAAGCTGAATATGACGCTAACCGACCATAAACAGCTTTGCACTGTTTGTCGTAAAAAGGTCGTAAATATACGTTGCAAGTTAACTCCTTATGTCAACTATTTGATACTTTTGTGAGGTTCATTATGTGTTACGGGTCGGAAGCTTCTCTTAGTTTGGATGGTCTAAACGGGGATCTTAACCTTGGTGCATGATTGTAACCACTGACTATATATTATGTTTTATCAAAGCACTGTAAGTGCTTCCAGCAAATCACGGATTACATTTCGAGGGCTTGGCGTGAAACGGTTGTAACTTAAATTGGTAATTGTTTACCAAGGTTAATCACCTCGCCATAAAGTCTTTATAAGCGTTAAATCATTTTACTTGGTAAACAATGGAAATTTCGGTGCCATTGCTCGTTCTGAGCAATGGCACCTAAATTTGCATTGTTTTCAAAGGGGTCAAAATTGCCCCTAAACCAGGGTTTTCAAAATAGGTTTTTAGTTACAACCGTTTCACGCCAAGCCCTCGATTTGGTCACTTAAATATTCCGATAACAAAAGTTAATCAAATACACTTTACAGTAGGCCTTCGTTATTTCCTTATTTGGAATAATATTGGAGATGAAAGCACAATATTGTTGTTTACAGAATGAGGGTCTATCGCAAATACCTTTTTTACCAAGAGGTCATGGCATAGGTAACACACTCTCTGATGCAATAAATAGATACCATGTCATATCAAAAATAAAAAGAAGGCCGCTGTTTTCTAATGATAACTTTATTAAGAGTCTAAATCTAATATAAACGCAAAGACAACATCTGTATCTACATGTTCTGATAATTAAATATGTCTAATTGAGTTCATTAACAAAACTTAAAATAGATCCAGATCAGCCTAATCAGTGTTCAGACAGCCTATAACACGAATCTAATGACCTATTGACATGATGGTGAACAGTAACAATCCTAATCAGATTGCGTGTACGTATGTACTGACCAGAGTTAACATTGGTTTGAAATCTTTGAAGGCGTAATTGTCTTTGTGAGTGCACATTTTAAAAGCGAAAACACACTCTTTACGGTTCGACTGATTGTTTTCATTCATATAACGGTGAACGATTCATCCACCTACCTGCTTTCTGTGCGTTTCTGACGCACATATACTATTCAATCGTGTGGTGATCGAAGCAATGAACTTCACCTTACGGCGATTACGGCCTTTGTGATATCTATTAAATGTCGGTCTGTACAAACGTACAATCTCTCAAGACTCGTAGACCACCTCGGTGATGTAGTGGTAAAGCGTCCGCTGTATGGGAGGTCGCGGGTTCGGTTAAATCACACTAAAACCATCCTACGGGACTTTATGACAAAAAACAGAGATCAACAAGTGCTTCTGTGTTGTCTGATCCGGATCACTGCTTTGAACAATTTCTTCTTTTGTCACAATGTTTTCTAAAGACGACTGCTTCGGAGGCGTCAGCAAGCATCTATATGGGAGAAAGACTTAATTGACGTTCTTACATCCCGTGACGGTAAAGTAATACAGAAAATTGTATGTGACGCCGTGAGAGCACCACATTAGTGTACAATACAGGGCACGAGCTACTAAAACCACACAATTAATGTAACAATATTGGAACCATTAACGCTGCCTTTGGGAACAAAAATAAACTCAAAAATAAGCAAAGGGCAATAGTTCACTGGTGAAATAGTAGTTTATTGGAAACTCTATATCCGAGAATATGGGAATACGTCAGATGAAAACAATGTCGTGTTAACCCTTTCCCACCTGCAGACGCATTTTGACGCAATACAAGCAGACGACTTTTTAAAACATGGTACAGGTGAAATTGCTCATGATGAGCATTTTCTCCTTTGGCCACAATGCTTTCAACTTATTTTTACAATTAAGCTATCTTTGGTGGAGATTTTTCAGGTTTTGCCACTATGTTTTTAAAGTCGTCTGCTGCAGATTTGTTGTTTGTTGAAAAAGCTTTATGTATTATTTGTGTACGAAATGAGAATATACTTGTTTGGCTTGTTGTAAGATGGAAAAATGTGTACTCTAAGTATACCAAAAGTGTTATTTTCACTAATGAAAATGTTTGCATTTGAAACTCTCCAACATACATTTACATGTATCTCAACCATGCATCCAAAATGAGAAATGTTCTGTGTATTTCTGAACTTGACTTACTGCCGATATGTTTGTTGAAAAACGGTTTAAAGCTAATATAAACGAGATAACGAGATAATTGTCACCTGATCGTTTCATTGCTTAATACAGTTGATTTATCAGGATATTAACCATTGTTATGTCTAAATAATCCATTGAAAGCTTGCAATAATACTGTAAGCCGTCCCGCGAGAAAACCAATATTATTGACTCAGCGTAATGTGTCGATCGAGATCAGCCTGCGCAGTCCGCGCAACCTAATCCGGGCCGACAGATTCCGTCTTAGGTGGATGGAGGTATAGAGTAATGATTCATGAAACAGAAATGCCACAGGAGGAGAACAGTGTATGTCCGGGTTGGCCTGCGCGGCATGCTTAGGCTGATCAGGGTCAATACTTTACGCAGAGACCACAATGTTGGTTTTCTCGCGGGACGGCTCCTGTATATTACTCCTCGCATGCTGAGTTATACCACGTAGCATGGTCAATAAATATAGGCTGGTCACTAACTTATCAATCACTCGGCACGGACATTTCAATTAGAACGAGGATTACCATATATGGAGCATGTAAGGGAAATGTCTTTCCCACTTGCAGACCAATTTCAAACATATCTGCAGCGGCCGACCTTCAAAAATAGTAAACAATTTCTCCTTTTTGCCACAATGTTTTCAACTTTATTCCATAACGTTGCCTTGATATTTTCATGTCGTCTGCTGCAGATTTGTTATGTGTAGGTTAAAGGTTACGAGTTCAGTGCCCGGATACATATGAGATCGAATTTCAGATAAAGACGTAATGGATCTTGTTAATTAAGGTTATTTTATCTGTTTAATTTATTGAATATTGCAAAGCACCCAAGGAACATACTACAAAGACAGAACCCTAACACAACGTTAGTAAGAATAGCTGAACCCTTTCCCTGACATGAATTTTACATACATCCAACATGGAACTGTCTCGGAGTAAAAAAAAACGAAAATAAACACACACTTTAAGCCACCCACACACAAACACATATCCTATTAAACAACACAACAACAACAACAACAACAACAACAACAACAACACATCAGCAACAACAACAGCATCAATAACGAAATCAAACGCACAAATACAAAAACAAAACAAATTACATATCTTGAAAAAAAGTTTTAGCATGGTTGCTTCCCTGCTCTCGATGCCAGATTGTGTGAGAAAGTAATAAAAGTTGCTACCCTTCCTACGAGAATTGAAGCTTGAATTTACTGATCACGATACCAACGCCTCTCTATCTCCGAGCCAGTGTCTCCCCCATTGGTCTTGTTGATAGTAAATAACGAATTTACTATATATCCATAACATTCCATGTAAGATGCAGCCTGTGCTTTCTACTGGCTGCTTAATACAAGTTTGCTAGTTAACAGAGGTGACCGCTAACACAAATTGTACTGAACTTTCCTTACAGTCATTGTTGTTAACGACTTATTGCATCGTGGATTTAAACAACCGTGTCGCATCATAGGAAGAAAACATGGCATAACAATAACATACTTGTCTTTTCGTTACATTTTACAATGTAAACTAGGTATACTGCTGGGATGGCTATAGTACATGAATGTTAGAGTTTACATCTAAGGCTGTTTCACCACTATACGGACGGGGAACGTCCCGTGTGCGACAGAACCGAAGCAGTCCCAGTATGCATTGTTCCCGTGTTCCACAAAAGGCCACACCTATGTATATTATAGCTTTGGCTTTGTGGCATTTGTAGAAACACATCAAATGATCCTGTCATTGGTGCAACTATATATCATTAGGACGTGTGTAGTTTTTTTTTAAAGATTTGTGACAAGTTACAGAAATACCATATGGTGGGATAAAAGAAAAAGTAGGCCACATTTGACAAAGATTCGTATATTTAGGTAATACTAATATAAATAGTTTATTTATTTAAACCAGAATTTCAAAGACTTATGTGGCAACAAGTTACACAAATACAAACATCACACACATAGGCCTACAATATACAAGACATTACATTTCAAACATGATAGTACCTCATTTCGTTCAATACTAGCAAACAAAATACCATATATATCTTTGCAAAAAGGTCAGGTACATGTCAAAGGTCAGGTTCATGTACAGGTCAATATTGGCGATTACTATCCTATATCAAAACTCATTAGGGAATGGCGCGTGTTCAGAAGTGATAATACCGACGTTTAGTTACCCGACATGTTTCTATAAATTAGCAATCATCGTATCAATTCACACATCGATCGATTCATCCCCACCTTCTTTCTACAGCTCAACTTGTACACAGGAAAATGGGGTTTAGAACACAAAGACTTGTTCCTCTAAAAAGAGATATGACCTACTCTATGCATAGATATTAATATCTAACTATGTGCATAGAGTAGGTCATATCTATTTTTAGAGGAGCAAGTCCCTGTGGTTTAGAAGACAGCTGTGTAGACTAAATGACTAAATCTGGCTTGTTTTGACATTTTATAACGAAATGCGGCGAACGTCATTTGTTGGAAAACGCGATTAAAATTAAAACGTGTGTTCAAATGTCATGGGTTCAATTCCCGTCAAGAACGGATTCTGCTTTTGGATTGTTCCACACACACGTCATGAGTACTGGTTAAGTCTCAAAGTAGCAGACATCGAGCGTGGTTATTATAAGCTGAGAGCTTGTTTCGCAATCGATGTACAATAAATAGGTTTAAACTGTTTAACTGAATATAGATGGCTTATTTATTGTCCCAATTAAGAAACTGTGTGTGGTTGTTCTGTCGCCCCCTTAGTTGACCCAATTTGCAAGTCGAAATGCTCATTGTAACATTAGAAACAATCGCTGCAAAGCAGCATTTATTTGGAATGATGTTCAAGTCCAACCCTTTGGAATTGAGTTTTCTGGATCGGCATCTCATCATTTTATTTACTGATTTTACTCTTTCAGCGCCGAATTGTTTAAAGTAGACTCTTCCATGTTCAAAATCGGGCGTCTCCATTTCTCATGTAATAAAAGTTCGGACTATTTTGATAATTAAAAGGCAAACAATGCTGATTTAAGGTGAGACAGCTCGTTACGAGCTGACTCACCTGAATCAGTATTGTTTGCAAAAACCTCAATATTGCCTTTGGCGCTGAAAGAGTTAAGATCATGGTTCGAAGGGCATTGTATAATGAACACACAGAAGCATAGAGGCGGAACATTTATTGAACATGAGAGATTGTGGTAGATCATTTTGGTACTGTTATACATATATACAGTTCACATAATTAGAATAAGTATGGATTAATTTAATACATATATACAGATCAATTAGAATAAGTATGGGTTAATTAAATACATATATACAGATCACAAAATTAGAATAAGTAGGGATCAAGTTTATACATATATACAACTTGTATAATTAGAATAAGCATGGATCAACTTTATACATAAAAATAGCTAATATCATTAGCATTAGTATGGATTAAGTTTATACATATAAACACCTCCAAGATGTAGAATTGACATGGCTTAAGTCTATACATATATACAGCTCAGAGAATCATAATTATTATTTATATAACTATAAAGAATAAAGAGTGCTCGTCACAAGATAAGCACTATTATAGAAACGCACGAATAAGGTTATATGTTGTGTAGTATAATTTAATTATATACCATACTTTTCGTTAAAATATACGAGGTCTTATAGCATACAAAATCTGACCCCAGCCTGCTTTGCGCGTTTTAAAACATTAAATACTTACCCTGGTATGAAGAAACATTTACGAACAATGTTGACCATGTGCAGCCTGTCTCTTCGTGCACTTTAGTCTTTTTCTACTCCGTTCGCTATTTATTTATTGACTATTTGAAGTTTTTTCGAACTTCGATAATCAAGATCTGCTAGCAAATTTGTTCAGGATGTTCATTGGTCGCTATCTAGTTTTACAATTATCATTTCAGCTTTTGGAGAACAGCTTTGACATTAAATATATTGGTTACCTCCCCTGTTATCACACTATCGCAGATATATACGTCATATACCGGACAACGAGGATCGAGTTTATGACACTAAACTCAAGATATAAGGGTGCAATTTGATCTTATATATGAGCCGTTCCACGAGAAAACTAACATTATGATATCTGCGTAATATATCGACCCAGACTAATCCGGACTGACACATTCCGTCTTAGAGGAATAGATGTGTAGCGTAATGATTCCAGAAACAGAAGATCTACAGGAGGCGAAAAGGGTCTGTCCGGGTCGATACTTTAAACAGAGTGCACAATGTAGGTTTTCCCGTCGGACGGCTCATATTATTAAGGTCAACGCCCGTTAGGTTGGTGTTCATCCCACGTGGCTCTTTTGGAACTAAGACCATATTGTCCATGTCCATGGAGAGGTCTATATAAAGAAGTATATACATTATCCTTCTTATAATTCATCCAAACCCTATGATGTGGTAACATAAAATAATTCTCTCAGTGAGGCGTTTTGCGTGCACACCACATAAAGTTATAGGGTTAAATAAGGATTTTAGGATATGAAAAACGGCCCTTATCTGGAGATCTGGTCAAGTGATGACAAATAGAACATGCATATACATGTACTTAATGATTTGCTAACGTCTTGTTACGTTTCTGTAACATTGATCAGGGGCGTAGCTCCCTTTAGGCACTGTAGGCACGTGCCTACACATTTTCTCTAAAAATGCCCCAAAAAGCAGTTGCGGCGATACACATCTGCGTAATGTATCGACCAGATCAGCCTGCGCTGTCCGCGCAGACTGATCCGGATGACACATTCCGTCTAAGGGGGATGTATAGAGTAGTGATTCCTGAAACAGAAAATCCACAGGAGGCGAAAAGTGTATATCCGGGTACGCCTGTGTTGCATAATTAGGCTGATCGGGGTCGATTCTTTACGCAGAGTCCACGATGTCGATTTTCTCACGAGACGGCCTACACATTGATTATTACCAAGCTACGCCCCTGTTGATCATATCACTTTCAAGCAGATCTTAATTAAGTTTGAGGATCGAAAAGCCTTAAACGAGTGAGTGAGTCTTACTAAGTTTGTATTGATTCTGCAGGTTCTGAATGTATACAGACAATTACAAATGTAAATAAAATAAAATAATAAGATGTGTTAAATTATTTGAAGAAAGCTCTAGGAAAGGGACTTTTATCATGTTCTACAATTCTTATTTGACATCGAAACTCTATGTTGGCAGTAGTACTCAATGAGACGATTCTTTTTAAGATCCACAGCAAATGGTTTAATTTAGTATTAAGTGATATATGTCAGCATTACAACTGACTTACTGGTATAAATAGATCAGAAGTACTTGTAATACCGTTAACCCTTTACCACCCCACAGACGCATTTTGACGCAATAGCAGCAGAAGACTTTTAAAAACACTGGCAAAGGTTAAATTGTTCATGATGAGCAATTTCACCATTTGCCACAATGTTTTCAACTCTATTTAACAATTAAACTGTCATTAATGAAAAGAGGTTTTCAAAGTCGTCTGCTGCAGATTTGATGTATGTGGGAAAGGGTTAAAAACTAAAAACGTTTGGGAAGCGACGTAAAACACAAATTGCAAAGAAAACAAATCAAATTAATTGTTAATGGTTTTAAACGCTGCTTTCTACTGTATTTCTGACATATCACGGTATATACTTGGTAATAACATACACATGTATTAAATGTAGCGGTAATTTTATCCAAACACGTTGCTTACGCATTAATGCTGTTCCAGCAAGGTTATGCGCTGAATAGGGAAGCCAGTATTACCATGGGCTGTAACTAGTCACTAATAATACTGCCAAAAACAACTATATGTACATACACATGTAAGTTATCGATAATTTTATCCAAACACGTTGCTTACGCCTTAATGCTGTTCCAGCAAGGTTATGCGCTGAATAGGGAAGCCAGTATTACCATGGGCTGTAACTAGTAACTATGCTCGATTTAACGATATTTGCTCCGTAGTATATAAGAGGCAAGGTTATTTATACTTCGTGCTAGAAATAGACGATCTAGATCTGAATTTAAAACTGATGCTAGAGAACATGTGAAGACTTCGATCAAGAGTTGATGTAGATATGTTTGTTAAGAGATTGATTCAAGTCTACCCTGTCTTCTATTAGATTGATGCTACTCCATTCAGCGTGTGGACTTTCTGCCCAGTTGGTATTATAAGGAAACATCTTTAACGATTATTATTTTCTCATGAGCTCTGATTCCGAAACTACAATAAATAATATTTGAAAATTAAGTCATCATGTCCTTCATACTTATTTTAATAACCACGACATATAATAGGGATCAACAGTTTTTATTATCCAAGTATTGTAAAATACTTTGGGCCAGTGGCCTATATTATCAATACATGTATTGAGTGGAGTTGATAATTTTGGTTACGTTTAGGAAAACCCGTCCTTAAGGTTTTTGCGACCAGCGTAGATCCATATCACACAGCGTATGCGCAGTCTTATCTGGTTTATCCTCATTTGCCATCTAGACATAAAAGGCATCCCGGGAGCATTTAGAGAAAGTTATTGACCAAAACATAAATGTGAAGTACATGTATTCCATCATGACTGCCATTAAACTCATTTAGCGCCGAATTGCCTAAAGTAGACTCTTCCATGTTCAATATCGGACGAAGCCAACTGTTTTATTGCGAGAGTTTTTGGAATATTTTGATAACCGATTGCATTATGAGCTGTTCTACTGAATCTGCATTGATTGCAAAAATCTCGAGATTGCCATTGGCATTCTTACATTCTGATATAAGAAGGCATGTTTCGATGTGAAATGGCTCTATTCGTATCTGTCAGCACAGCACGCTGCGTGGGTCTATGTAAACAAAGACAGCTAAGTGTTTGTCCAATAGTTATTCCGTGACCACGGCGTATCAATTTCTGGGGGAAATAAACACCTCTTTCTTTGTGGCATTTATTCGAATTAAGCGGCTTTGTCAGGAAATCTACGGAAATTAGGCTTTGGTAAACGAGTTTCTAAATCAATTTTGTTATTGATTTAAGGGAAACAAAATGGTATCAACCATCCATAGGACACCTTCGATAACAGTCGATCCAAGTCAGCCTGTGTATCCGTTGGCAGTTGGCTATGGCTCTTCACTATTCATCTATTAGACACAGACGGTACAAAGAAGCTTTCGGCCCACTGTGTGCATTTGGACTCGAGTGCATGGATGACCTGGCAGCTATATGTACAATTGTTCTTAAAAACACCAAGGTTCCCTTTCCGAGGGCACGGGGGTCACGTGTACCGATAGTCTTGATTGATGAACATTCCAGTTATAACCGCTTGCCGAGTTATACGTATCTAAACTGAATCCATGATTAAGTAGGTGCCTTGTAGGTGGATGGTCCTTTCCTTGGTGCAGAAGACAAAGGTTTGAATCCTGGACGGATTATACCAACTAATTTAAATCAAAAGTAATGGCTCCTCCCAGTGATTCTTAGGGTTTGGGAGGGCATTACAACATATATCTTTGTCAAGCTAATTGATAAAGGTAAAATAAGTAAATCGCACCGGATAAACCATCGTACAACTGACATGCTAGTTCTGCCGGATTGGAAACTGGCAGAATCGTGAGTTAAAAAACAACCTTATGTGCTCGCCTGTTCTGCTAGGTAGTAAACTGGAATACAAAGTTCAATAACAATCGTAAATACTCGCCTGTTCTGCTAGGCAGGAAACCGGAATACAAAGTTCATTAAAAATCGTATATACTCGCCTGTTCTGCTAGGTAGGAAACCGAAATAAAACGTTCAATAACAATCGTATATACTCGCCTGTTCTGGTAGGCCGTAAACCGGAATAACAATTTCAATAACAATCGTATGTTCTCGCCTGTTCTGGTAGGCCGTAAACTGGAATAAAATGACCAATACAAATCGTATATTCTCGCCTGTTCTGCTAGGCCGTAAACCGGAATAAAAAGTTCAATAACAATCGTATATACTCACCTGTTTTGATAGGCTGTAAACTGGAATTAAAAGGTCAATAAAAATCGTTAATACTCGGCTGTTCTGCAAGGTAGGAAACCGGAATACAAAGAAGTTCAATAAAAATCGTATATACTCGCCTGTTCTGCTAGGTAGGAAACCGGAATACAAAGTTCAATAAAAATCGTAAATACTCGCCTGTTCTGCTAGGTAGGAAACCGAAATAAAACGTTCAATAACAATCGTATATACTCGCCTGTTCTGGTAGGCCGTAAACCGGAATAACAATTTCAATAACAATCGTATGTTCTCGCCTGTTCTGGTAGGCCGTAAACTGGAATAAAATGACCAATAAAAATCGTATATTCTCGCCTGTTCTGCTAGGCCGTAAACCGGAATAAAAAGTTCAATAACAATCGTATATACTCACCTGTTTTGATAGGCTGTAAACTGGAATAAAAAGGTCAATAAAAATCGTTAATACTCGGCTGTTCTGCAAGGTAGGAAACCGGAATACAAAGAAGTTCAATAAAAATCGTATATACTCGCCTGTTCTGCTTGGTAGGAAACCGGAATACAAAGTTCAATAAAAATCGTATATAATCGCCTGTTCTGGTAGGCCGTAACCCGGAATAAAAAGTTCAATAAAAATCGCATATACTCGCCTGTTCTGCTAGGTAGGAAACCGGAATACAAAGTTCAATAAAAATCGTATATACTCGCCTGTTCTGGTAGGCCGTAACCCGGAATAAAAAGTTCAATAACAATCGTATATACTCACCTGTTCTTCTACGTAGGAAACCGGAATACAAAGTGCAATAACAATCGTATATACTTGTCTGATCTTCTAGGAAGGAAACCGGAATAAAAGATCAATAATAATCGTATATACTCACCTGTTCTGGTAGGCCGTAAACCGGAATAAAAAGTTCACTAACAATCGTAAATACTCACCTGTTCTGCTAGGTAGGAAACCGGAATACAAAGTTCACTAACAATCGTATATACTCGCCAGTTCTGCTAGGTAGGAAACCGGAATAAAAAGTTCAAGAACAATCGTATATACTCGCCTGTTCTGGTAGGTAGGAAACCGGAATAAAAAGTTCACTAACAATCGTAAATACTCGCCTGTTCTGCTAGGTAGGAAACCGGAATACAAAGTTCAAGAACAATCGTATATACTCGCCTGTTCTGGTAGGCCGTAAACCGGAATAAAAAGTTCACTAACAATCGTAAATACTCACCTGTTCTGCTAGGTAGGAAACCGGAATAAAAAGTTCACTAACAATCGTATATACTCGCCTGTTCTGCTAGGTAGGAAACCGGAATAAAAAGTTCACTAACAATCGTAAATACTCGCCTGTTCTGCTAGGTAGGAAACCGGAATAAAAAGTTCAAGAACAATCGTATATACTCGCCTGTTCTGCTAGGTAGTAAACCAGAACATTGTTCAATAACAATATTATATGCTCGGTAAAATGTAGAAATAACAATTAAATATACCCGCTAGTTCTGATGGGAAGTGCACTTGCAGGATAGGATAGTGCAATGACAATCTCATATACTCTCTAGTTCTGCTATGTAGCAATCTTGCAGAATAGTGAGATAACTATTAAAAATACTTGCTAGTGATGCTAGCTAGTAAACTTGTATGATAGTGCAATCACAATCTCATATGTATACCTCTTGTTTTGTTCTGCTGTGGATCAATGTGGACGAAAAAAAGTGCCGTAACAACCTAAACATCTCGCTAGTTCAGCTGTGAAGTAAACTGGTATATTTGAAATAACAATATCATATGATCGTTAGTTCTGTTGTGTCATAATCAGGTAGAATAGTGCAATAACAATATAATATGCTCTCTCATTCTATGCAAATTGGTAGAATGTAAAATAGATATTCTCAATCTGCTGAGCAGAAAATACAAAACGCATTTAATGTTCGCTCTGCAGTGACCGGATAGCATAAGAAGAAGAATCTCGTTGTGACTAATAGTAGATAAAGCTTTAAGTAAAATAACAGATTACCTATTCGAACATGACCGTTCACCCTTTCAGAGCTACAACAAATCTGCAGTAGACGAAACATTTAGTCGAGAATAGGGAATCTCTCTATAAATAAAAGAAATAACAATTATTGAATATAGAAAACATTTGTAGCAAAAGCAGAACATGCTCATTATGACCAAATTTTCCATGCCACAATATTATCAAAACACGCCCGCTGTGGGAAAGGATTAACCCCTTCCCATCTTTAGACACCTTTTTTCAGTAATTATACGTACAACAGTAATTATACGTACGTCTGCTACAGATTTGCTGTATGTGGAAAAGGGTTAATGAAATCGTTCGCACTTCATATTCACGATAACTGGCTACATACGGGTTTTCGCAAAACCTAACGAGACGTGATCTTATTCATGTCTATCGCACGGAAGTAATTATTGGTGTTATCAACATTTCGATAAAGATGGCAGAAAAAGAAATGTGCAACAGATGTCGTGTGATTCGACCAGGAATAAACCTAGAATTAATCTCGTGAATTGTCTGTCTCAAACGTCTATTGCATGCTACTACGTCGTTGGATTATATAAGAGTCAAACGTTTCTCTTTCTTGATTTTTACACTAGCCTGCCTAAACGCTCGTCGTTCGTGACCGTCACACCGTTTCTGCCATTTGTAAACCAATGAATGGCAGATAGTTCTAATATTATAGTTGTGTTACTTATGGATGGAGAGTGAACATGTATAGCATTCAATAGTTTACAAAGCACTTGTCCTGAAGTAGTGTGCACTTTGATAATACTGCGTAAAACAACTATGTACTGAAGTAGTGAGCACTTTGATAATACTGCGTAAAACAACTATGTACTGAAGTAGTGAGCACTTTGATAATACTGCGTAAAACAACTGTGTACTGAAGTAGTGTGCACTTTGATAATACTGCGCCAAACATATATGTACTGAAGTAGTATGCACTTTAAAAATACTGCGCCAAACAACTATGTACTGAAGAAGTGTGCACTTTAATAATACTGTACAAGGCAACTATGTACTGAAGTAGTGTGCACTTTGATAATACTGCGCAAGACAACTATGTACTGAAGAAGTGTGCACTTTAATAATACTGTGCACTTTAATAATTTTATTATTTGTTTTTATTTACCCTCGCCGTGCAGAATTAACTATTTGGCGAGCAGACAAAGTTAGATACAAGGGAGTCCGGGCGCGATACCCTAGCTCTTTCCGAAAAGACCCCTTGGTTCTTTTACGTGCCCGGTGTATAGCACCGATACACGCGAGGTTATTTTTCCTGGAAAGGACCAGTACTTAACCTCTAGTTGAGTGGGGGACGCTTAAAAGCATCCCTCAAATTTCCAGAACCTGGACCGGGATTTGAACCCCAGACCTCTGGATTGACAGTCCAGTGTGTTAACCACTGGACTACCCCGCCACTCACTTAAATAATACTGCGCCAAACAACTATGTACTGAAGAAGTGTGCACTTTAAAAATATTGCGCAAGACAACTATGTACTGAAGAAGTGTGCACTTTAATAATACTGTACAAAACAACTATGTACTGAAGTAGTGTGCACTTTAATAATACTGCGCCAAACAACTATGTGCTGAAAAAGTTTGCACTTTAATCATACTGCGCAAGGCAACTATGTACTGAAGTTGTGTGCACTTAAATAATACTGCGCCAAACAACTATGTACTGAAGTAGTGAGCACTTTAATAATACTGTACAAAACAACTATGTACTGAAGTAGTGTGCACTTTAATAATACTGCGCCAAACAACTATGTACTGAAGAAGTGTGCACTTTAATCATACTGCGCGGAACAATTATGTACTGAAGTAGTGTGCACTTTAATAATACTGTACACAACAACTATGTACTGAAGTAGTGTGCACTTTAATAATACTGCGCCAAACAACTATGTACTGAAGAAGTGTGCACTTTAATCATACTGCGCGGAACAATTATGTACTGAAGTAGTGTGCACTTTAATAATACTGTACACAACAACTATGTACTGAAGTAGTGTGCACTTTAATAATACTGCGCTAAACAAATATGTACTGATGTAGTGAACTCTTTAATAATACTGCGCCAAACAACTATATACTGAAGTAGTGTGCACTTTAATAATACTGCGCAAGGCCACTATGTACTGAAGTAGTGAGCACTTTCATAATACTGCGCCAAACAACTATGTACTGAAGTAGCGTGCACTTTAATAATACTGCACCAAACAACTATGTACTGAAGAAGTGTGCACTTTAAAAATATTGCGCAATGCAACTATGTACTGAAGTAGTGTGCACTTTAATAATACTGCGCCAAACAACTATGTACTGAAGTAGTGTGCACTTTAATAATACTGCGCCAAACAACTATGTACTGAAGAAGTGTGCACTTTACAAATATTGCGCAATGCAACTATGTACTGAAGTAGTGAGCACTTTAATAATACTGCGCCAAACAACTACAGACTGAGGTAGCGTGCACTTTAATAATACTGCGCCAAACAACTATGTACTGAAGAAGTGGGCACTTTAAAAATATTGCGCAATGCAACTATGTACTGAAGAAGTGTGCACTTTAATACGAAAAAAAACCATAAATGGGTTTTTTCGCTTATAGTTAACGGGTGTGAGATATTTTTTTTTTTTTTTTCAATAACCCATGAAGCTTTCTGAAATGAAACTGGAAAAATCCATGGGGGCCGCCATTTTGGATATGTCAGACGTAAAACACAGATTGAAAATTATTGTGTTTTTTTTTTTTTTTTTTTTAAATCGATATTTTGGGTATGTATAAAATGAGCAGAAAAACACGGATTGAAAATTATTGTCGTCTTTTTAATCATTTTTTTAAAATCAATATTTAAGATCATTTAAGTGCTGTGTTATGTGGCAATTAACATTTGTACGAAAAATTAAAAATAAATGGAAATCTGTAAGAAATATGTTTTCCCGTTCGTCAAAAAAACGACAGCATTAGCCTTCTACGCCCGACACTAAATTGTGACTGTATCGAAGCCAAAGAAGGACGTGACGTCATTTCCGTTACACTTCATCTTGGCGTAACGTCAATGGAGCGACGTCGTTTCCCGCAAAAAAGTGGTATCAACATGAAAGACCCCAAATTCCTATACATGAGCTATTGACTCACTCATTCAAAGTATAATTATTTATCAAACATTGTGGCAAAAGGATAACTTTCTCATAAGAAGCAATTGTTCTTGTGGCGACAATCTTTTCCTAAATCGTCTGTTGCATAGGCCTCAGAAACCGTCTCTAATAGGGAAAGGGTTTAGCAGAAATGTGACCCCTTACATAATTTGTTCCAGTCATATTGACTGGTTGAAAAAGGCAGTCGCCAGGTGGCATCAGAAAAGGGCTGATCTATTTGCTTCTTTGCCATAATGCAGGTGATCGATTAAGGATCATCTTGGCCCTCATGTTTTAACCTCGTTCATTAAAATTTTCTGTTCAAATAATAGACAACATCAATACGAATTCCAAATATGTTTTAATAATGCAAGAAACATGACATTTACATTATTATTGTCTAGTCAATTACTTATAAATCCTTTTTTATGGCCAAAGTATGCTCTTTAATTTTTGTTTATAATTATCTTGCGGTTTTTTTTTCGTAAATAGGTAGCACCTATAGATATATTAATACTGCGCAAGGCAACTATGTACTGAAGAAGTGTGCACTTTAACAATACTGCGCCAAACAACTATAGACTGAGGTAGCGTGCACTTTAATAATACTGTTCAAAACAACTATGTACTGAAGAAGTGTGCACTTTAATAATACTGTACAAAATAACTATGTACTGAAGAAGTGTGCACTTTAATAATACTGTACAAAACAACTATGTACTGAAGAAGTTTGCACTTTAATAATACTGCGCCAAACACTTTGATAAGACTGCACAGACCCTCGAAATCATAGTACATTATAATGTAGAGTGATATGCCCGTAGTGGTACATTTAACGTGCTCTATATTTCTATCAAAAGCAATCGGCAACAGAGAATTGTTGTAAGAATTCTGAGAATAGTTCAAAGGAAAGTACTGGGTATTTGAGTTTGAATCAATGTTTGCATACTTCTGATTGGTCTATGAATCGATGACGCCATTACGCCAATAAATATTGTACGGGGTGACCCTTTGTTACTATAATATGATACTTTATGGTATGC